>CM075741.1:2803455-2981646 GCA_037974335.1 Prionace glauca
GTCATTTTTATATTCTAGCAACCATTTCCCATGGTGCCTTGGAAGACTCAGACATGTTATCAAGCAAGGTGTAAAAGAGAAGGTGTGATATGAAAGACTTTTAATATATTCTAGGGCTATAGGTGAATAATACTAGAATATTAAAAACATTTACCCTTTTATTTGAATTAGGTTAAATAAATAATTGTTTCCCAGAATTTATGAAAAAACCTCAGTGTTGTTGAGCATATCTCTGACTAACATGCTTCATCGCGAGGGGGATTGAATATAAAAGTAGGGAGGTCTTGCTGCGGATGTATAGGGCATTGGTGAGGCCGCAGCTGGAGTACCATGTGCGGTTTTGGGCGCCGTACTTAACGCAAGGATATTTTGGCATTGGAGGGAGTGCAGAGGAGGTTTACTAGGCTGATACCAGAGTTGAGGGGGTTGAGCTATGAGGACAGGCTGAATAAATTAGGCTTGTACTCGTTAGAGTTTAGAAGAATGAGGGGAGATCTCATTGAGACATATAAGATGATGAATGGGATGGATAGAATAGAGGTGGAGAGACTCTTCCCGCTCAGAAAGGATAGTAGGACTAGGGGGCACAGCCTCAAGATAAAGGGGGGTGCGGTTTAGAACAGAGTTGAGGAGGAACTTCTTCACTCAAAGGGTGGTGAATCTCTGGAATTCTCTGCCCGTTGAAGTGGTGGAGGCTGCCTCGCTAAATATTTTTAAGACGCGGGTTGATGGGTTTTTGATAAGAGAGGGGATTAAGGGTTATGGGGAGAGGGCCGGAATGTGGGACTGAGCCACGACAGATCAGCCATGATCTTATTGAATGGCGGGGCAGGCTCGAAGGGCTAGTTGGCCTACTCCTGCTCCTATTTCTTATGTTCATGTTCTTATCTCTGGTCCATTCACCATCTTTGTCCCATCTATGGCAATGGTGTTTTCAGCTGCTGTGGTTCTACACATTGGAATACTCTCCACTAACCTCTTCACTTCTCCTCTTCCTTTAAAGCCAACTTCTGTGGGCAAGCTCTTTTCAATATATTCTTTGCCTTGGTATCCATATTTGTTCGATTTTTGCTTCTATGAAATGGTTTACGAGCTATTTATATTCTAAAGGTACTCCGTCAGTACAAGTTGTTTATATCTTTAAGTCCAAAAATACAGATCTGCAGCGATATTAATCTTTGTGAATTGATGCTGGAAAAAAGTGTACTGCGGTATGGGAACGAGGAGGGAATTCAATCTTCGATGAAGGATCTGTTTCAAAAGGTACGTTTAGTTCTAATGAAATAAGTGCTTTTCATTTATGGAAAATTTGTAAAATGTGTTTTCATTGCCCACCTTAAATAACTCCATTTATTCCCTCACATACCATTGCATCAAATAAATTGACCAGAATCTGAACTGGACCAGCCAAATAAATACTACTGTGATAAGAGCAGGTCTGAAGCTGGGAATCCATCAATGAATAACTCATTTTCTGACTCCTACAAACCTGTCCACCATCTACAAGGCACAAGTCAGGAGTGTGATGGAATACTCCTATGTGGATGAGTGCAGCTTCCACAACACTCAAAGCTCAACACTACTCAGGACAAAGCTGCCCATGTGACTGAAACCCTTTCCACCACCTTAACCATTCACACCCTCTACCACAGAAGCAGCAGTGTGTACCATCTATAAGATGCATTGCAACAACTCACCAAGCCTCCTTCAACTCCTTCTAAACCCAGGAATTCTACCACCTAGAAGGACAAGGGCAGCAGATACATGAGAACACAACCACGTGCAAGTTCCCCTCCAAGTCATTCACCATCCTGGCTTAGAACCACATTACCATTCCTGCATTGTTGCTGTGTCAAAATCCTGGAACTTCCTTACTAATAGCACTCTGGATGTATTTGCAGCACATTGATTACAGAGGTTGATGAAGGCAGTTCACCATCACCTTTTCGAAGTCAAGTAGCAATGGGCAGTAAATGTTGACCTTGCCAGTGATGCCCACAACCAGAATCTACTGCATTTTGTGGGAGAATTCCACGCTTCCCCCATTTTGCCAAACTTCTCTTTTAAATGGTGTAAACGTTACATCCACTTGTTCAAATCTCCCCATCCAGCGAAAATAAATTCCCGTATCTACCCTATCAAAACTCTCAATCAACTATCCCTTAACCCTTCATATAGAAAGTGTAGTTTATTCTCCTGTAGTATGGCACTGTGCATGAGAGTTTTCCCATATTTAACCTAATCTATGACCATAATGGGAGTGCTTGTGTATGTGCAAAAATATGAAAATTGTGGCAACATCTTTCTGTTGAACACAAAATCCATCCATAATTATAAAAATAAAAATATTTTAGAATGTGTATTGGTGAATTCTTGAGTTTCACTGACCTTTTGCGAATAAGTTTTGACGCTCAGTCAAGCATTTGTCAAGTGCTGACCAAACTTAATTTGTGGTAATGTTTTCTGTACTGAATTAGTCCCAGGGGAGTCATTTCTGCTCGAATGCATGTCTTGTTGTACCTGGGGCTCAATGATTAGCTTTCTATGAGCTAGTGTGCTCATATTAACTCTGTTCTGCATGTTTGAGCACATGTGTTGAGCAGTCTCAATTTCAGGAAGTGGTAGAAACTTTATTTGAATTGAATCTTCTCCACTCCTCTGTTGAACACATCAGCTATTTGCAAAGATTAGGTTACATTTGCTGTTGGCTACATTTTGGCACCTCATCCAAGTGATTGCTCTTCCAACATGATTGAAGGCAGCGAATGTGGTAGGCTTCTTTCCCATGGGGAGGACATGACAGCCAAACTCAATCCTGATACTTTCCATACTTAATATACACACTTACTTTCCAGTGGCTGGTGTCACTGGATAGTAATCAGGAAAAGCGACCCTGTCCAATTATCATCTCCCAAGCCCTTGTGTACTACTAACCTGACTAAGATCAGCAAACTCATCAATGATAACATTATGGGAAGCATCTTCCAATTTGAATGTACATACTGATGTCTTTAGTGGATATGAACATGTGTGAGTGATGGCATAAGTAATGTGGACTTTTGTGGGTTTAGTCTTCCAATGAGGTACATGTGTAAGTAGCTGCCTCCATTCTGAGGCCATACTATATGGTAATTCAATATTTTGAGAAGTAAAAAAGATTGTGATTTTCAATGTATTGGACTACCCTTGTGTGGCTATATTACCACATCATCCTTGACTCAAAATCAAATCTAGGATTATCTGTTGAGTGAGAGAGTAAATTTACCAAGTTAACTGTTGGGGGGGGCGCTGGATTTACCCTTTAAAATGAGTCTTGCTTGTTGTGATGGTGATGCTTAAATCTAATTGTTTTATTGTAACCTGTCAGTGTAATGAAAATAATAAAACCATAGAACATTACAGCACATAAACAGGCCTTTTGGCCCTTCTTGTCTGTGCTGAACCATTTTTTTCTGCCTAGTCCCATTGACCTGCACCTAGACAATATCCCTCCACACCCCTCTCATCCATGTACCTGTCCAAGTTTTTCTTAAATGTTAAAAGTGAGCCTGCATTTACCACTTCATCTGGCAGCTCATTCCACACTCCCACCACTCTCTGTGTGAAGAAGCTCCCACTAATATTCCCCTTAAACTTTTCCCCCTTCACTCTTAACCCATGTCCTCTAGTTTTTTTTTCTCCCCTAGCCTCAGTGGAAACATTGCATTCTTGCATGCATTATTCTTGCATTCACTCTATCTACACCAAGAGCAAGGAGGTTATGTATAAAACACTGGTTAGGCCACAACAAGAATATTGTGTGCAGTTCTGATCGCACTTTTGGAAGAATGTGATTGCGCTAGAGAAGGTGCAGAGGAGATTCACCAGGATATTACCAGGGCTGGGATGTTTCAAACATTAAGAGAGACTGGTTAGGCTGAGATTGTTTTCCTTGGAGCAGAGAAAGCTGAGGGCGGTCCTGACTGATGTGTATAAAATTGTGAGGGGCATAGATAGATAGATAGGGTGGACCGGAAGGAAGTTATCCGCGAGGTGGCAGATGGAGTTTAATGCGCAGAAGTGTGAGGTAATTCATTTCGGTAGGAGTAACGGATGTGTCGAGTATAGGGCTAACGGGAGGACTTTGAATAGTGTGGAAGAGCAGAGGGATCTAGGTGTTTGTGTACATAGATCCCTGAAAGTTGGGAATCAAGTAGATAAGGTTGTTAAGAAGGCATACGGTGTCTTGGCGTTTATTGGTAGGGGGATTGAATTTAGGAGTCGCAGCATCATGTTGCAACTGTACACAACTCTGGTGCGGCCACACTTGGAGTACTGTGTGCAGTTCTGGTCCCCACACTACAGGAAGGACGTGGAGGCTTTGGAGAGGGTGCAGAGGAGGTTTACCAGGATGTTGCCTGGTATGGAGGGGAGGTCCTATGAGGAGAGACTGAGGGATTTGGGGTTGTTTTCGCTGGAAAGAAGGAGGCTAAGAGGGGATCTTATTGAAACATATAAGATGATTAGAGGTTCAGATAGGGTGGATAGTGATAGCCTTTTTCCTCGGATGGAGAAAGCTAGCATGAGGGGGCATGGCTTTAAATTAAGGGGTGGTAGTTATAGGACGGATGTCAGGGGTTGATTCTTTATCCAGAGGGTGGTGAGGGATTGGAATGCCCTGCCAGCTGCAGTTGTAAATGCGCCTAGTTTGGGGGCATTTAAGAGATCTGTGGATAGGTTTATGGACGAAAAGGGATTGGTTTAGATTAGTGGGTCAATGTATTTTTTTAAAAAACTGGTCGGCGCAACATCGTGGGCCAAAGGGCCTGTTCTGCGCTGTAGTGTTCTATGTTCTATGTTCATATCTCCCCTCATTCTTCCAAGCTCCAAGGAATAAAGTCCTAACCTGTTCAACCTTTCTCTGTAACTCAGTTTCTCAAGTCCCAGCAACATCCTTGTAAACTTTCTCTGCAATCTTTCAACCTTATTAATATCCTTCCTTTAATTAGGCAACCAAAACAATGTTTTAAATTCGGCCTCACCAATGTCTTATACAACCTCACCATAACATTCCAACTCTTACACTCAATACTTTGATTTATAGAGGCCAATGTACCAAAAGCACTCTTTCCGACCCTATTGATCTGCGATGCCACCTTTAGAGAATTATGTATCTGTATTCCCAGATCCCTCTGTTCTACTGCACTCTTCAGTGTCCTACTATTTACCTTGTATGTTCTACCTTGGTTTGTCCTGCCAATGTGCAATACCTCACACGTCTGCATTAAATTCCAAGTTAGGTTTTTTGTATTTCCTATCAAGCTCAATCATTAGGAATTCCTTTGTGCACGTTATATGGAAATTGCATGTGGACATTTCCTCTTGAGTTCTCTAACTGACCCAAGGTGCCATGATATCCATCAGAGTTAGGGCAAGGAGGCACATTCAAAATCCACCCCAGCCAAAGTGGCAATCAAACACTGCCATTGGCACCTGTATGATCCATGCTGGCCATCAGGCCCTCCAATGAGTCAAGTAGCATACACGTTTCGTATGCGTATTGTAGCCTGGAGTTGTGCAGAGTGATGGTTGAGCTCCACTATTTTTCCATCACTTTGACCAGAAATTTTAAGTCTTATTGCCCTCCATTGGCATATGTAGGAAGGATTTACAAATTGTTACTCAACTTGTCTAGCTGCATTATGAATGTGCCTTCCTTGGTCAACAGTCCTGGAGAGAAACTTAAACCTGAAGCCTCTGCTCAGAGGCAAGGAACATTACTCACTGCACCACAAGACCTCTCTACAGACATTTGTCACATGGTAATTACACACCACTATCATTTATGCTGCTGTATCTCCAAGTTCTCTGAATTCCATATGTCAGAACTCCAGGTGCTGTAAAACCAAGCAGTTATAAATATAATGTGATTTAATAAAAATAAGTAGAGAAGGTTTCCCTTTGTGGGTGTCAAAAATCAAGTGAATTTCAGATAGTCACTAATAAATTCAAGAGAAGCGTCTTTACCTCCAGCATGATGAGAATGTGGAACTCACCGCCACAGGGAATAGTTATGGTGAATAGCATTTAAGGGAAAGCTAGATAAGCTGAATAGCATTTAAGGGGAAGCTAGATAAAGGGGAGTATATAAAACATAGAAACATAGAACAGTACAGCATAGTACGGGCCTTTCAGCACTCAATGTTGTGCTGAGCTATGTCCAAACCCAAGATCAAGCTCTCCCACTCCCTATCATTCTGGAGTGCTCCATGTGCCTATTCAATAACCACCTGAAAGTTCCTAAAGTGTCCGACTCTGCTATCACAGCAGGCAGTGTATTCCACACCCCTTGGATGTCCCTCCCATATCTCCCACTATGAATCTTATAGTTATGCCCTCTAGTAACAGCTACACCCACCTGAGGAAATAGTCTCTGCACGTCCACTCTATCTATCCCCCTCATCATCTAATAAACCTCTTAAGTCGCCTCTCTCCTCCTCCGCTCCAAAGAAAAAAGCCCCAGCTTCTTCAACCTTTCCTCATAAGACCTACCCTCCAAACCAGGCAGCATCCTGGTAAATCTCCTCTGCACTCTCTCCAATGCTTCCACATCCTTCTTATAGTGAGGTGACCAGAATGGAACACAATATTCCAAATGTGGTCTCACTAAGGTCCTGTATAGTTGCAGCATAACCCCACGGCTCTTAAACTCAAACACCCTGTTAATAAACACTAACATACTATAAGCCTTCTTCACAGCTCTATCCACTTGAGTGGCAATCTTCAGAGATCTGTGGATATGAACCCCAAGATCTCTCTGTTCCTCCACATTTCTCAGAATCCTGCCATTGACCCTGTAATCTGCATTCAAGTTTGTCCTACCAAAATGAATCAACTCGCACTGATCAGGGTTAAACTCCATCTGCCACTTTTCAGCCCAGCTCTGCATCCTATCAATGTCTCTTTGCAGCTGCGAGAGCCCTTCACCTCATCCATTACTCCATCAATCTTGGTATCATCAGCAAATTTACTAACCCACCCTTCAGCCCCCTCTTCCAAGTCATTGATAAAAATCACAAATAGTAGAGGATGCAGCACTGATCCCTGTGGTACACCGCTGGTAACTGGACACCAGTCTGAAAATTTTCCTTCCACCACCACCCTCTGTCTTCTATGAGACACAGTAAGAAGTCTCACAACACCAGGTTAAAGTCCAACAAGTTTATTTGATAGTAAACCCACTAGATTTTGGGGTTTGCCCCTTCGTCAGGTGAGTGGAGAGTTCTGGTTACAAACAGAGCATATAAAGGCACACACTGTTTACAGAAAGCTAGTGGGTTTACTATCAAATAAACTTGTTGAACTCTAACCTGGGTGTTGTGAGACTTCTTATTGTGTTTACCCCAGTCCAATGCCAGCACCTCCCCATCACTTCTATGAGACAGCCAGTTTCTTTTCCAATCGGCCAAATTTCCTTCTATCCCACATCTCCTTACCTTCTTCATGAGCCTACCATGGGGAACCTTATTGAATGCCTTACTAAAATCCATGTGTACAACATCAGCTGCTCTACCTTCATCTAGTTACCACCTCAGGGAATTCAATCAAATTTGTGAGGCAGGACTTACCCCTCACGAAACTGTGCTGACTATCCCGGATTAAACTGCATCTTTCCAAATGGTCATAAATCCTATCTCTCAGGACCTTTTCCATTAACTAATCGACTACTGAAGTAAGACTAACTGGTTTATAATTACCAGGGTCATTCCTATTTCCTTCCATAAAACATAAAAATAAGAACAAACGCATGACTTTACAGTGAGGGACTCCCTGATCTCAAACCCCACTTTACTCGATAAGACTTGGTTTTTCATGCGCAAAAGCACTACAGATTGCTTAGTAGTTATAACACTCTAAAGTTAATGATCTCCATGATCAATGTTACCTTCTTGAGGTGTTCCACCTTTATTTGCCCTTAAGACATTGGAGTAAGTTTACCATTGTACAGTTTCTTGTATGTTTACCAGTTAATTGTTTATGTTGTTGATAATTGAGAGTAAATACAAGCTGAGTAGGGTTATTAGGATCAGGGTTTAGTCTGTGGTAGAACACATGGTTCTGAATTGTAAGGCTGTTGCTTAAAATCTCCTCCTGAAGAGTCCAGCATATAAACTAGGCTGCCACTTTCATGCATGACTGAAGCAG
This sequence comes from Prionace glauca, assembly GCA_037974335.1. Lineage (NCBI taxonomy): Eukaryota > Metazoa > Chordata > Chondrichthyes > Carcharhiniformes > Carcharhinidae > Prionace > Prionace glauca. The sequence goes on from CM075741.1 coordinate 2,811,640, forward strand.
TGCTGTATTGTCAGGGGTATCATCATTTAACCAACATGATAGACCAGGGCTATGTCTGTCTGTCAAGAGGGTGTAAAAAGATTCTAGGACACAATTGAGGGAAGAGCTGGTGTTTTGGTCAATATTTAGTACTGAACTGGTGATATGCCACATTGATGTTTCTGGGACCTTGGAGCAGCTGCTCCCACTGGTAGGAAGAACATAAGAAATAGGAGCAGGAGTAGGCCAACTAGCCCTTCGAGCCTGCCCCGCCATTCAATAAGATCATGGCTGATCTGTCGTGGCTCAGTTCCACATTCCCGCCCTCTCCCCATAACCCTTAATCCCCTCTCTTATCAAAAACCCATCAACCCACTTCTTAAAAATATTTAGCGAGGCAGCCTCCACCACTTCAACGGGCAGAGAATTCCAGAGATTCACCACCCTTTGAGTGAAGAAGTTCCTCCTCAACTCCATTCTAAACCGCACCCCCCTTTATCTTGAGGCTGTGCCCCCTAGTCCTACTATCCTTTCTGATAGTAGGACTAGGGGGCTAGGGGACTAGATCCTTTCCCACCTCTATCCTATCCATCCCATTCATCATCTTATACGTTTTAATGAGATCTCCCCTCATTCTTCTAAACTCTAACGAGTACAAGCCTGAGGAAGACATAATTACCATGTAATAAATTTACATAGTTTCTATTATAAATGTTGACTTGTGTGGCTTATAATGGACGAAGTGAGTACAAATGTTCAGAAGTGTTGCAGATGAGATTGGGTAGGCTCAAGTTTTTTTCTTGGAATATGATATGGAGGTGCCAGTGTTGGACTGGGATGGATAAGATGAGAGCTCACATGACAGCAGGTTATAGTCCAACAGGTTTATTTGAATATACCAGCTTTCAGGATGCTGCTCCTTTGTCAGGTGACATGGAGAGAGGTGGGACTATAATCTGCTGTCATGTGACTTGTTATCTTGACCTTTTGGAACAGTGAAGGCTGAGAAAAGATCTAATTGAAGAGTATAAAAGTGAGAAGGATCTAGGTAGTGTTTCCGAATACTTTTTTCCCTTTATCTGAAGGGTCCATAACCATGGGGCAAAAAATGTTATTTTTTTAAAAAAAGAAGCAGATTAAAAGGGTATTGAAATGGAAATCTTTTCACTCAGATGGTGGTGGGAGTTTGGACCTCGCTGATTTAAATGATAATGGGTGGCACAGTGGTTAGTACTGCTGCCTCATAGCGCCAGGAACCTGCGTTCGATTCCTGGCTTGGATGACTATCTGGGTGTAGTCTGCATGCTTTCCCCATGTCGATGTAGATTTTCTCTGCACACTCAGGTTTCCTCCTGCAGTCCAAAAGATGTGCTGGTTCAGTGCATTGACCATATTACATTCTCCCTCTGTACCCAAACAGGCACCGGAGTGTGGTGACTAGGGGATTTTCACAGTAATTTCATTGCAATGTTTTTTTTTCCAAAGATATACTTTATTCATAAAAATTTCAGATAAACCATTGCAGTGTTAATATAAGCTTACTTGTCATATTAAATGTTTAAAGTTTGTTAATTTAAGAAGATGGAACCTTGCCTTTTGGGTTACTACTTTAATGTAAGCCTACGTGTGATACTGATGAATAAACTAAAGAAAGATACCCTTTTAATCCGTAAAAAAAACTTGAAATTTTCAAGTCTACATATGAGCTAGAAAGTGTGATGGGCTGAATGGCCAGTTCCTGTGGTTGAAAGTGAGAGTGCTGACTGCGCATGCGGGATGACCTTCCTCCAGTTAAAGCCCCCGAGGCCACGTGACTTGGCAGAGGGGGCGGGGCCAGGTGCGCGCAGGCGCACTGGGCAGACCGATATGCTAATTTTGTTGATATTCCGCAGCGGAGTTTTGAAAAAAAACCGGAGGGAGCGCGAGCAGCGGGGGAGCGGAGCGGAGCGGGGCCGGGGGCAGCAGCGGGGCCGGAGCCGGGGGCAGCAGCGGGGCCGGAGCGCGGGGCCGGGGCCTGATGGACAATACTCGCGACCTGGTGAGTGCGGCCCGGGGGGGAGGGGACTGAGGTTGGGGCTTCTTTGTTGTGATGGTTCCCAGGCCTCAGGCTTCCCTGGGAATCGAGTGAGTGCTGGAGGGGAGCTGGCCCACAGCCGGCTGTGGGGAGCTGCACTTTCCCCGTCCCTTGTCCCTGTCTCCGGGAGCTGAGGCGAGGCCCAGGTTTGTGCTTGCAGCTTCTGGTTCCTCTCTCTCCGCCGCCTAGGCCTAGAGTAAACTCGGGCTCAGCGGCCGCTTCTGCAACGACTGGCAGGCCGGCCTCCAGCCCGGGGAAAGAGGCAGGAAGCTCAACGGCGCTCCAGTGGGTCTCTCCTGACTTTCCCCCGGCCTCTTTCCCTCCCCCCTTCCTCCTCCTTGTCCCTCTTTGTCTCCTTGTCTTGTGTTTTTATGTAAGCTGGGTCCAGTGTGGCTGGGGATTGCTGCTTCCGTTATTCAGAAAAGTAAACGGAATCTATAAACACTGGAGCAGGGATAATTTGATAGCGGTGTTAGGAATTATAAATTATATTCTTTTATTAGTGTTACAAATAGGCTGACATTGACACTGCAACGAAGTTACTGCTTTCACACAGTCGTCGCCGCACTCCGGCACCTGTTCTGGAGGATCTAGTATGGATAATGCCCCTAACCTGCACCCCTTTTGGACTGTGGGAAGAAACCGGAGCACCCAGAGGAACCCACGCAGGCATACGGAGAACGTGCAAAGTTTACATGGACAGTGACTCAAGCCGGGGATTGGGAACCTCAAGATCCCTGGCACTGTGAGGCAGCAGTGCTAACCACTGTGCTGCTCCAGGCCTGGAGTATGTGTGCGTAATTCGTTGAAGGACTATTTGAGAAAGTGATTCATAAAGGATGTAAAGTTCTGGGCTTTATAAATAGGGCAGAGTATACAAAAGCAAGGAAATAATGTTTAATTTTGTATAAATGTAACACTGGTTCAGCCTTAATTGAGGCAGTGTTTTCAATTCTGGGCACCACAGGAAGAATTTGGGAAGAATGTGAAACAATAGAGAAGATGCTGAAAAGATTAGTGCCAGAAAATATGAACTTTAGTTCATTTGAAGAAGCTAGGGCTTGGCTCCTCCTGTGCGACTGGATCCTGAGCTTCCTAACCCACAGACCGCAATCAATAAGAATAGACAACAATCACGATCAAATTCAACGTTGGTGCCCCACAAGGCCCCACCATTGGTGTCCCCAGCCAATTTACTGTACCCAAAGACCTATGACTGTGTGGCCAAATTCCCCTCCAACTCAATTTTCAATTTCGCTGATGACACCACAGTAGTGAGTGGAACTCAAACAATGATGAGATGGAGTATAGGAAAGAGAAGCTGGTGAATTGGTGTAATGACAATAATCTCTTTCTCAATGTCAACAAGACAAAAGAAATAACCATCGACATCAAGAACCATAGTGAGGAACATGCCTCTGCCTACGTCAATGAGGACGAAGTACAAAGGATCGAGAGCTTCAGGCTTTTATGTGTCAGATCACCAACAACCTGTCCTGGTTCCCCCCATGCCAACACTACTGTTATGAAAGCCCACCACACACCTCTACTTTCTCAGGAGACTAAGGGAATTTGACATGTTCACTAGGACTCGCACCATATTTTACAGATGCACCATAGAAAGTGTTCTTTTGGGCTGTATCACAGCTTGGTATGGCTCCTGCCCTGTTCAAGTCCGCAAAGAACGACAAAGGGCTGTGAACAAAGCCCGCTCCATCATGCAAACCAGCCTCCTATCTTTTGACACTGTTTACGCTTCCCACTGTCTCGAAAAGGCCGCCAGCCTCATTAAGGACACCACGCACCCTGGACGTTCTCTCTTCCATCACCACCTGTCGAGGAAAAGGTACAAAAGTCTGAAGACATGTACCAACCGACTCGAGCAGCTTCTTCTCTGCTGCCCATCAGACTTTTGAATGGACCTACCTTGCATTAAGTTGAACGTTTTCTACATCCCAGCTATAACCACAACGCTATATTCTGCACCCTCCTTTCCTTCGCTATGAACGGTATGCTTTGTCTGTAAAGCACACAAGAAATAATAAATCAAATCTTTGTGAAGCTTAGGTCAGGAGCATCTTGGAATATTGTCCCTTGCCTGAAACTGTACTACACAATTGAGGACAGCGGTTTATTTTAAAGTCCTCAACATTGAACTTGAATATCCAATCCCTCCAGCACTAGCACAGGGTGGCTGCATTTCAAAGAATTTACAGCATGGGCCGCAGGCCGCTATTTCCATTTAAAGTTAAAGTTTAAAATTTATTTATTAGTGTCACAAGTAGGCTCACATGAACATTGCAATGAAGTTTCTGTGAAAATCCCTTTCGTCACTTCGGGTACACCGAGGAAGAATTTTAGCATGGCCAATGCACCTCACCAGCATGTTTTTCGGACAGTGGCAGGAAACCGGAGCACCTGGGGGAAACCCACGCAGACGCAGGTAGAAAGTGCAGATTCCACATGGTGATCCATGCCAGGAATTGAACCTGGGTCTCTGGCGCTGTGAAGCAGTAGTGTCAACCACTGTGCCATACTTATCTACAGGAAATGCTGCAGCGAGATTACTACTGCACACCCAGCTTCTGAATCCAAGCATCAACAAAGAACAGAGCAGCAAAATCATGGGAATGAGAGCTATTGTTTGCCAAATCACGTATAAAGAACAGTTCACTAGGTTCTTCAGCCCCCAAGCCTGTGCTGACACAGATGTGTCTCTAATCTAATATATTCTTGCCTCCACATGCTCCATATTCTTTTATCCCCTGCCTATTCCTGTATCTATCCAAATGCTGTTTGAACATTGTTATAGAATTTGCTTTCACCACCTCTGGCAGCGCATTCCAGGCATTCATCATCCTCTGTGAAAAATTTGCTCCTTACACCTCAAACTTCCCCCTCCCGCTTTCAATCTTTGCCGCCAAGTAATTGACCCTTTGACCCTGGAAAAAAGACTGATTATCCACTGTCCAAGCCTGTCATAATCTTGTAAACCTCTATGAGATCTCCCCTCATTCTCTGACTCTCCAACGAAAAGAATCCCAACTTGCCCATTTCTGGCTTTTTCTTATTTGTCAGTGAGTTTATGATCCTGGAATTGTTGGTACAACATGAGCACAAGGATTACAGCAATTCACAGAGAAGGCTGGCTACTACCCCAGCAAGGCTGGGCAATATATGTAGTTTTGTCTATGTTCTTCACATTCCTGAGAACAGTTAAAAACCTTTGAAAGAGAAAGAGTTATGTAAAGCTCCATTCCTACCTTCCTTCTGCAAATACGTTCTTTTAGTGACCAGATTCTTGTAAGTATATATGGCATTGCTTACGAAAACCATGGGCAATCAGTCTTCGTTTTTAATTTAGAAAGGAACTATAGTTCGTGTCACTGAACTGTAGAATCATAGAAAGACGTGTAGAATGTGCTTTGGCAATGATATTGGTGTATATTTTTACATCACTTCCACTGTTGAAGAATAATAAGTATGAAATGCTATGATGCAGCACCTGTGGAGAGAGTGTTGTGTTTTCTGGTCAGTAATCTTTTCTCTTCTAAACTGCTGAGCATCCAACTTGCCCTTGCATCCTTATGTTAGCTGATTTTGTTCATCTCCATAATGTTGTACAACTTCACCCATCCTGTCTCAACTACTGCTAAAACTCACCCTCTACTTAAGTGTTCCAAAGCTCCTGGCTGGCCTCCCATTATATTGTCCTGTAAAGTTGAGATGGTCCAAAACTTGTCTTTCTTCTCCATTGTTTCTGCTTAGTGATCTACACTGGCTCCTGATCCAGCAATGCCTTGATTTTAAAATTTTCATTCTTTTTAAATCCCTCTGTAGCTCCTTTCTCTAATCCCCTCAGCCCTGCAACAATCAGATTTCTAATTCTGGATTCTTGCATATTCCCAATTTTAATTGCTTCACTAACGGTGGTCATGCTTTCTTTGCCTTGGCACTAAGTTTTAGAATTCTCTCCTTTTATACCTCACTTTTCTTCTTTAGGAAACTTATTTAAAAACCTCCTCCTCCTTTCCAAGAGTTGGTTACCTGACATATCTCCCTTTGGTGCTCCTGTGAAATTCCTTGAGATGTTTTATTATGTCAAAGGCACCATACAAAAAGATAAGTTGAAGCTGTTGGAGGCTGTGGTTGTGCCACTTTTTAATTAATTTACTGCAGCTCAGCATTTATGGAATCTTGGGAGCAGGCTGCTTGCCATTGTATTCACTGAACAAATTGAATCTTCATTTCAGCTTCATACATAATGCTGTGACTCAGTCATAGAGCATAGAGGTTTATAGCATGGAAACAGGCTCTTTGGCCCAACTTGTCTATGCTGCCCCTTTTTTAAAACCCCTAAGCTAATCCTAATTGCCTGCATTTGGCCCATATCCCTATATACCCATTGTACCAGTGTAACTATCTAAATGCTTTTTAAAAGACAAACTGACTATCTCCGGCAACTTGCTCCAGACACTCATCACCCTCTGTGAAAAAATTTCCCCCCTGGACACTTCTGTATTGTCCCATCTCATCTTAAACCTATGCCTTCTAATTTTAGACCCTCCTACCTTTGGGAAAAGATATTGATTATCTAGCTGATCTATGCCTCTCATTATTTTATAGACCTCTGTAAGATCACCCCTCAGTCTCCTACGCTCCAGAGGAAAAAGGTCCCAGTCTATCAAGCCTCTCCTCATAACTCAAACCATCAAGTCCTGGTAGCATTCTAATAAATCTTTTCTGCACTCTTTCTAGTTTCATAATATCCTTTCCGTATTAAGGTGACCAGAATTGCACACAGTATTCCAAGTGTGGCCTTAACAATGTTTTGTACAACTTCAACAAGATGTCCCAACTCCTGTATTCAGCGTTTTGACCAATGAAACCAAGCATGCCGAATGCTTTCTTCACCACTCTGTCCACCTATGACTCCACTTTAAAAGGGCTATGAACATGTACCCCGAGATCTCTCTGTTCTGTAACTCTCCTCAACGCCCTACCATTAACTGATAAGTCCTGCCCTGGTTCAATCTACCAAATTGCATCACCTAATATACACCTAGCAGGGGTCAAGGATGTAACGGACAGGGTAGAGGGAATTTTGAAAGGGGAGGGGGCACAGGCTGAGGTCATAGTACATGTAGGGGAGGGGGACATAGGAAGGAGGAGTAGGGTAGAGGTCCGTAGGCAATTTAGGGAGTTGGGGGCCAAACTAAAGAGTAGGACCTCCAGGGTGGCACTCTCTGGGTTGTTGCCCAGTACCAGCAGGGCAAAGAATGACGAGATCATGCAGCTGAATGCATGGTTGAGGGATTGTGTAGGGTGGAGGGCTTTACTTTTGTGGATCACTGGGAGGTGTTTAGGAGAGAAGGGCAATTGTATAGGAGGGGTGGGGAGAATTTGAACGGGAGGGGAACTAATGTCTTAGTGGGGAGGTTAGCTGGGGTGTTTATGAAGGGTTTAAACTAATATGGCGGGGGGGTGGGAAGGTGGCTGGGAGAGAGTCGGGTGAAAGGAAATGTATCAGGGAGAAGGAGGTTCCGAGGGACACTTGTGGGTTGAACTGTGTCTGTTTCAATGCTAGGAGTGTGGCAGGGAAAACGGATGAGTTTAGGGCCTTGATGTTTGTGAGGCAGTTAGATGTGGTGGCTGTAACAGAGACATGGTTAAGGGAAGGGCAGGACTGGCAGCTGAATGTTTTAGGTGTGACAGAGGAAGGTTGAAGAGAGGTGGAGGGGTGGCACTGTTAGTCAAGGAAAACATCACAGTAGTGCAGAGGGAGGACAATATAGAAGAGATAGGGATTGAGTCACTGGGTGGAGTTGAGGAATAAAAAGGGAGAGATTACGTTGCTGGGGGTGTATTATAGGCCACACAACAGCCCGAGTTCAGTGGTGGAAGGCATTTACAGGGGCATTTTGGATAGGTGCAGGAAGAATAGGGTGGTTGTAGTGGGGGACTTTAATTTTCCTGGAGTGAATTGGAGGGGGCCTAGAGCTGGGGGTACGGAGGGAGAGGAGTTTGTGAAATGTGTTTTGGAAAGGTCTCTAGAGCAGTATGTAACTAGTCCGACTAGGGGAGGGGCTATACTGGATTTAGTGTTGGGTAATGAGCCGGGGCAGGTGGGAGAGGTAGAGGTAGGCGAACATGTGGCTAATAGTGACCACAAGTCCGTCTACTTTAGGATAAAAATGGAAAGGGACGAGTGCCGGCCAAACGGGAGTGTGCTGAACTGGGGAAAGGCGAACTATGGCAGGATTAGGAGGGAGCTGCAGGACACTGATTGGGAGGGACTGTTAGCTGGCAAGTCCACGGTTGGCAAGTGGGAGGCTTTTAAGGGCAAAATGAAATGGTTGCAGGGGAGATATGTTCCGGCTAAGCGGAAGGATGGGAAAGGTAGGATTAGAGAGCCGTGGATTACAGGGGGTATTGAAGACTTGGTGAGGGAGGCGTATGTTAGGTCGAAACGACTGGGTACAGAGAGTGCGCTGGAGGAATATAGAGTGAGTAGGAGGGAGCTAGAAAGGGGAATTAGAAGGGCGAAGAGAGGGCATGAAATGGCTTTGGCTGGTAGGATTAAGGAAAATCCGAAGGCATTTTATTCCTATATTAAGAGCAAGAGAGTAGTTAGAGGGAAAATTGGTCCTCTTAGGGACAAAAGTGGGGAGATATGTATTGAGTCGGAGGGAATGGGGGAGCTCCTGAATGAATACTTTGCGTCGGTATTCACGAAGGAGAGGGGTTCGGAATCGTGCGGTCTGTTAGAGGGAGCTGAGGATCAGCTGCAGGAAATATCTATTACGAGGGAGGAAGTGCTAGGGCTTTTAGGTAGCGTAAGGACGGATAAAGCTCCGGGGCCTGATGGTATTTATCCCAGGCTGCTTAGGGAGGTGAAAGATGAAATTGCTGGGCCTCTGGCGCAAATCTTTGTCTCTTTGGACACAGGTGAGGTCCCAGAAGACTGGAGGGTAGCAAATGTGGGACCGCTGTTCAAAAAAGGTAGCAGGGATAACCCTGGAAATTATAGGCCGGTGAGTTTGACATTGGTGGTAGGGAAATTAATGGAAAAAGTACTTAGGGGTAGGATGTATGAGCATTTGGAGCGTTGTGGTCTGATTGGGGATACGCAACATGGCTTTGTTAGAGGGAGGTCTTGCCTTATGAATTTGGTGGAATTCTTTGAGGAGGTGACAAAAACGGTTGACGATGGGAGAGCTGTTGATGTCATCTATATGGATTTCAGTAAGGCGTTTGACAAAGTCCCTCATGGTAGGCTGGTAGAAAAGGTTAAAGCGCATGGGATACGAGGTCAGGTAGCTAGGTGGATTGAGAACTGGCTGGGTAATAGGAGACAGAGGGTAGTAGTGGAGGGGACTTTGCCCGTCTGGAGGCCAGTGACCAGTGGTGTGCCGCAGGGCTCAGTACTGGGACCTCTCCTCTTTGTAGTCTACATAAATGACTTGGAAGAGAGCGTAGGTGGTGTGATTAGCAAGTTTGCTGATGACACCAAGATGGCAGGGTTGGCGGGTACGGAACTGGATTGTGAGGTGATACAACAGGGTATAGATAGGTTGGTGCATTGGGCAGATAGGTGGCAGATGGAATTTAATCCTGACAAATGCGAGGTGATGCATTTTGGAAGGAATAATGTAGAGAGGAGCTATGTGATTAAAGGGAGGCCGATTAGGAGTATAGCCATACAGAGGGACCTGGGAGTGCAGGTTCACAAATCCATGAAGGTTGCGTCACAAGTGGAGAAGGTTGTTGGGAAGGCTTATGGGATGTTGGCCTTTATAGGAAGGGGCATAGAGTATAAAAGCTGCCGTCTAATGCTTCAGTTGTACAGAACGTTGGTTAGACCGCATTTGGAATACTGCGTCCAGTTCTGGTCACCTTACTACCGGAAGGACATGGAGTCTCTGGAAAGGGTGCAGAGGAGGTTTACCAGGATGTTGCCTGGCATGGGGGGACTGGGTTACGAGGAGAGGTTGAAGAAACTGGGACTATTCTCCTTGGAAAGACGGAGATTGAGAGGGGACATGATAGAAGTATATAAGACAATGAAGGGAATGGATAGAGTTAATAGTGAGAGACTGCTCCCTAGACTGGGTACGAACACGAGAGGTCATCATTTAAGGGTGAGGGGGGAGAGGTATAATTTGGAGGTGAGAAGAAGGTTCTTTACGCAGAGAGTTGTGGGGGTCTGGAACGCGCTACCGAGTAGGGTGGTGGAGGCAGGAACGTTGGACCCGTTTAAGGTCCAGTTAGATAGGCACATGAGTGAAACGAGAATGGAGGGATATGGTAGGGGCTATTAAATAGGGTTAAACCTCAGGAGACACCGGAAAGGCAGGCTGTAAGATTAATATTTTTGTCTTTATTCCACAGGTGGAGGTCCACCTCGTGTCAAACGAGGGGCATTCACACGGCGGGTCGTGCGTGGGCTGCTCTTGGAAGTTCCAGGAGTGGCCTAGTACTTCATGTCGGTGTGTGTGCTTGATCCTGGACCGGTAGATGGGCGCCGCAACAGCTCAGTGACTAGCACTGCTGGCTGTGCAGGCACATGGATTTGGGCCTGTGTCTGTGGGAGTTTGCGCATTCTCCCTGTGGTTGCGTGGGTTTCCTCCGGGCGCTCCGGTTTCCTCCCACACCCCAAAGATGTGCTCTCAGGCTAATCGGTTTTTACCAAATTGACACTATTTCTTCCCTGAATCTGACTGAGTAGGGTTCCATTCACAGATATGCAGGGTAGAATAGGTGTAGGGTGATGTGGCGGCGCGGGCTCGTTGGGCCGAAGGGCCTGTTTCCCGTGCTGGGTTGTTCTTTGTTCTTTGTATCACACTCCACCTGTTTGGGTACACTAAGGGAGGAATGAGTATGTCCAATGCACAGAGTCGTACATCTTTCAGACTGAGAGGAACGCACACAAGCATGGGGAGAATATGCAGACTCTGCACAGACGGTGACCCAACCTGGGTCCCTGGCGCTGTGAGGCAGCAGTGCTAATTAATGTGCCACATTGAAAATAAATATGGTAACTTGTCTGTCCTATAAGCACAGTATTTGGTATGTATATATCCAGTAATATATGAAGTCTGTGTGGTGTGACTTCTCTTCTGTTGAGTTTAGAGTTAAATATTAAAACAAATGTTTATGATCAAGGCAGGCCAGTTGTAATGGAGTTATAGCAGCTATTATATTTTTGCAGCCCTGATCAATGGTTTACAGTTCAAGTGAGTCCTGAAAATAAATTTATCTACACGTCAATTTGAATTGAAATGATCCTCTTCAGTTTGTAAATTTTTTTGGATGTGTGCAATGCACAGGTTGTAGAGAGCAAGAATGTGTTACTAAGCATTTTTGTGGATGGATTGGTTCTTGGGAGCAGTTTTACTGATTGTTAAATATCAGTTATCCAATTGTTTTGTGCTATGGAGAAGGTTATTCTGCGTGTTAAGTTTGTTTGTTTATTAGTCACAAGTAAGGCCTCCATTAACACTACAGAGAAGTTACTAAGAAATTCCCCGAGTCGCCACACTCTGGTGTCTGTTTGGGTCAATGCACCAAATTAGCATGTCGTTCTGATTTGTGAATCTGAACTGGAGTTGCACTCTGAGCAAAATCTTTTTTCTCTCTTGCCTTAGCCATCTTGTCCTAATGTGTGATCAACAGGAGAGCATTAATCTGTTTAGGTTAGCACCTGTGTGCTAACAACTTCTTCATATGCTCAGGAAAGAAGGATTTAGGTTTTCTAGCTTCTGGTTTTGTAAGTAATTCTGCAAGTGAATGAAAGTATGTTTTCTTGATTAAATACTCATTGATTTTTACCTGTTAATGACTCTGAAGGTTTTGATTCTTGTAATAGAAGTTTGGTATGCTGACACTTTTGGTGGAAAAAATGTCTGTCCAATTGTCTAGAACATAGAACATTACAGCACAAACAGGCCCTTCGGTCCTCGAGTTGCGCCGATCACATCAACCCCACCAATCTATCGACCTATCTATAACCCCCAATCCCATTAAACCCCATATACTCATCCAGAAGTCTTTTAAAAGACCCCAGCGAGTTCGCCTCCACCACCGATGACGGCAGCCGATTCCATTCACTCACCACCCTCTGAGTGAAAAACTTACCCCTAACATCACCTCTGTACTTCCCTCCCCGCACCTTAAATCTGTGTCCTCTCGTAGCGACCATTTCAACCCGGGGAAATAGCCTCTGAGAGCCCACCCTATCTATTCCTCTCAACATTTTATAAACTTCTATCAGGTCGCCTCTCAACCTTCGCCTCTCCAGGGAAAAGAGTCCCAGCTCCCTCAACCTATCTTCATAAGGCATGCCTCCCAGTCCAGGCAACATCCTTGTAAATCTCCTCTGCACCCTTTCAATAGCTTCTACGTCTTTCCTATAGTGAGGCGACCAGAACTGCGCACAGTACTCCAAATGAGGCCTGACGAGGGTCCTGTAAAGTTGCAGCATTACCTCCCGACTCCTAAACTCAATCCCTCGATTAATGAAGGCCAGTACACCATACGCCTTCTTGACCACCTCCTCCACCTGCGAGGCCGATTTAAGAGTCCTGTGGACCCGGACCCCGAGATCCTTCTGCTCTTCAACGCTACTAAGACTCCTGCCCTTGATAGTGTACTCGTTCATCCCGTTGGTTCTGCCGAAATGGACGACTACACATTTGTCCGCGTTGAAGTCCATCTGCCACTTCTCCGCCCATTCCTGCATCCTACCTATGTCCTGCTGCAACTTTTGACATCCTTCCAGACCATCCACAACACCGCAGACCTTCGTGTCATCAGCGAACTTGCTAACCCATCCCTCCACTTCCTCATCTAGGTCATTTATGAAAATGACAAACAGCAAGGGTCCTAGAACAGATCCCTGGGGCACCCCACTGGTGACTGACCTCCATTCCGAAAAAGACCCATCCACAACCACTCTCTGCCTTCTGCAGGCAAGCCAGTTCTGGATCCACAAGGCCAAAGGCCCTTGGATCCCATGCCCTCTCACCTTCTCAAGAAGTCTTGCATGGGGGACTTTATCAAAAGCCTTGCTGAAGTCCATGTACACTACGTCCACGGCACTTCCTTCGTCAATGTGTTCAGTCACATTATCGAAGAACTCAACTAGGCTCGTAAGGCACGACCTGCCCTTGACAAATCCATGCTGATTATTCCTGATCATGTCAAACCTCTCCAAATGCTCATAAATCTTGTCCCTCAGAAGCCTCTCCATCAGCTTACCAACCACTGAGGTCAGACTCACTGGACAGTAATTTCCCGGCCTATCTCTGTTCCCTTTCTTGAAAATAGGGACTACATCCGCAATCCTCCAATCTTCCGAAACCGCTCCCGTCTCCATTGACGACGCAAAGATCATCGCCAGGGGCTCTGCAATCACTTCCCTGGCCTCCCACAGTATCCTGGGGTACATCCCATCTGGTCCCGGCGACTTATCTATTTTGATAGAATTCAAAAGTTCTAACACATCCTCCTTCTTAATGTCCACGTACTCAATCTTTTCCACCTGCTGCAAGTCCATAGCAAGATCTCCCAAATCAGCTTCCACTGTGAATACTGAGGCAAAGTACTCATTAAGCACCTCCGCCATTTCTTCTGGTTCTACACAGACCTTTCCCCCTTCACCTTTTATAGGTCCTATCCTTTCCCTTCTCACCCTTTTACCTTTCACATATTTATAGAAGGCCTTGGGATTTTCCTTAATCTTACCCGCCAAGGTCTTCTCATGACCCCTTCTGGCTCTCCTAATTTCCCTTTTAACCTCCTTTCTACAGTCCTTATATTCTTCAAGATCCTTAACCTCTCCTAGTTCCCTGAACCTTTTGTACACCTTCCTTTTCCTCCTGACTAGGTTCAACACAGCCTTCGTGCACCACGGTTCCCGCGACCTACCAAAACCCCCTTGTCTCATCGGAACATTGTCATGCAGAGCGCCAGACAAACATTCCTTGAATATCCGCCACCTTCCTTCGGTACTTTTCCCTAAGAATGCCTCCTTCCAGTTTATTTGTCCAAGTAACTTCCTGACTTCCTCGTATCTCCCCTTCCTCCAGACAAACACCTTCCTAGCCTGCCTGATCCTATCTCATTCCAATGCAGTTGTGAAGGAGATAGAATTATGGTCTATTAACTGTTAGGGCAGGTATTTTGTTCTTGTGCCTCGACAGGTGTCTGGCAGTTGGGAGGTGAATGACACAAAGCTGAAATAACTTGAGTGGTTCCTCTTTGTGAAATGTGTGGCTTTCGCTCCTTGCTGCTTTTCCTTCTGCTTTTCCATCCATATTTCCTCAAGCTTCAGTGTGTTCAGGTACCTTTGGCCTCAAGCTGTGTTTGTGCCCTTGGCCTTGGAATGGTTTTGATGTGAGAGCAAATTCAGTGAATGGTCAGCAGAGACAAAAGCTTTCTTTTTCTGAGTGAGACTGATTTGAACTCCCTTGTCACATTGCTCAAAAACAGCCAAATTGATTGTGCTGCAAACCTATTTCACAGCACAGTGTGCAGCCTGCTCAAAGAAATAGAAATGTTTGAGAGAAAGCAGGCAAAAATAAGGAATGAAGAAAGAGTCATTGACAAAACGAGTCCAACTGTGTTAACTTCACAGACACCAGGTTCCAATGCCATATCTGGCAGATCATTCCAAACATTTTTATGTTTGGAATGAATATTCTCAGGTTGTTCTATTGTTTCTATTAGCCTGACTAACCTTACAGTAATATTATAGGTTCAAATCATCTGTGATTGATGCTTTTATGTATCTCAATGCCTCTTAACTTGTTCCTTTCTAGACACTACAACTCTTTCACTACAGCCCACCTTGTTTATGTTGGGGATCATTCTTGTTTGATGTGCAATGGGTATCCTTGGTAAAATTTTAAAGTGAATAAGAAATTGAGTGAAGGAAAGGAATCAGCAGCAGGTACTAATAACAGGACTGATGTGGAACAAATCTTCTGGGACTCCTACTGCTCCTGAATTGAATTCAAGAGCACAGATTTGCAGCTGATGCCAGATTAATGCAGTCTGCTAGTTTTTTTGTATGCGGGTTCCACTTGTTAAAAGAACAAAGAACAAAGAACAATCCAGCACGGGAAACAGGCCCTTCGGCCCAACGAGCCCGCGCCGCCACATCACCCTGCACCTATTCTACCCTGCATGGCTACGAATGGAACCCTACTCAAATTATACCTCTCCCCCCTCACCCTTAAATGATGACCTCTCGTGTTTGTATCTAGTCTAGGGAGCAGTCTCTCACTATTAACTCTATCCATTCCCTTCATTATCTTATATACTTCTATCATGTCCCCTCTCAATCTCCGCCTTTCCAAGGAGAATAGTCCCAGTTTCTTCAACCTCTCCTTGTAACCCAGTCCCCCCATGCCAGGCAACATTCTGGTAAACCTCCTCTGCACCCTTTCCAGAGACTCCACGTCCTTCCGGTAGTAAGGTGACCAGAACTGGACGCAGTACTCCAAATGCGGTCTAACCAACGTTCTGTACAACTGAAGCATTAGACAGCAGCTTTTATACTCTATGCCCCTTCCTATAAAGGCCAACATCCCATAAGCCTTCCTAACGACCTTCTCCACTTGTGATGCAACCTTCAAGGATTTGTGAACCTGCACTCCCAGGTCCCTCTGTATGTCAATACTCCTAATCGGCCTCCCTTTAATCTCATAGCTCCTCTCTGCATTATTCCGTCCAAAATGCATCACCTCGCATTTGTCAGGATTAAATGCCATCTGCCACCTATCTGCCCACTGCACCAACCTATCTATATCCTGTTGTATCACCTGACACTCCAGTTCCGTACCCGCCAACCCTGCCATCTTGGTGTCATCAGCAAACTTGCTAATCACACCACCTACGCCCTCTTCCAAGTCATTTATGTAGACTACAAAGAGGAGAGGTCCCAGTACTGAGCCCTGCGGCACACCACTGGTCACTGACCTCCAGCCCGACAAGGTCTCTTCCACAACTACCCTCTGTTTCCTATTTCCCAGCCAGTTCTCAATCCACCTAGCTACCTTGCCTCGTATCCCATGCGCCTTAACCTTTTCTACCAGCCTACCGTGAGGGACTTTGTCAAACGCCTTACTGAAATCCATATAGATGACATCAACGGTTCTCCCATTGTCAACCGTTTTTGTCACCTCCTCAAAGAATTCCACCAGATTCGTAAGGCAAGACCTCCCTCTAACAAAGCCATGTTGCGTATCCCTAATCAGATCGCAACGCTCCAAATGCTCATACATCCTACCCCTAAGTATTTTTTCCATTAACTTCCCTACCACCGACGTCAAACTCACCGGTCTATAATTCCCAGGGTTATCCCTACTGCCTTTTTTGAACAACGGGACCACATTTGCTACCCTCCAGTCTTCTGGGACCTCACCTGTGTCCAAAGAAGAGACAAAGATTTGCGCCAGAGGCCCAGCAATTTCATCTTTCGCCTCCCTAAGCAGCCTGGGATAAATACCATCAGGCCCCGGAGCTTTATCCGTCCTTACGCTACCTAAAAGCCCTAGCACTTCCTCTCTCGTAATAACTATATCCTGCAAATAAACCTCCACTCCCTCCAAGAGACCACACGATTCCAAACCCCTCTCCTTTGTGAATACCGACGCAAAGTATTCATTCAGGAGCTCCCCCATCCCCTCCGACTCAATACACAACTCACCACTCTTGTCCCTAAGAGGACCAATTTTCCCTCTAACTACTCTCTTGCCTCTGATATAGGAATAAAATGCCTTTGGATTTTCCTTAATCCTACCAGCCAAAGCCATCTCATGCCCTCTCTTTGCCCTTCTAATTCCCCTTTTTAGCTCCCTCCTACTCTCGCTGTATTCTTCCAGCGCACTCTCCGTACCCATTTGTTTTGACCTAACATACGCCTCCCTCTTCTTCCTGACCAAGTCTTCAATATCCTCCGTAATCCACGGCTGTCTAATCCTTCCTTTCCCATCCTTTCGCTTAACCGGAACATACCTCCCCTGCAACCATTTCATTTTGTCCCTAAATGCCTCCCACTTGCCAACCGTGGACTTGCCAGCTAACAGTCCCTCCCAATCAGTTTGCTGCAGCTCCCTCCTAATCCTGCCATAGCTCGCCTTTCCCCAATTCAGCACACTCCCACTCGGACGGCACTCGTCCCTTTCCATTTTTATCCTAAAGTAGACGGACTTGTGATCACTGTTCGCCACATGTTCGCCTACCTCTACCTCACCCACCTGCCCAGGTTCGTTTCCCAACACTAGATCCAATATAGCCCCTCCCCTAGTCGGGCTAGTTACATACTGCTCTAGCGACCCTTCCATAACACTTGTTCTTGAATGTAGGCAATGTTTCATTTATTGATCATTGATGGATGCCCATGCTGCTGTGGGATTGGGAATTAAGGTAAAGTGATCTGCTTCCCTGCCCTGGAAGGCAGGTGAGTTTTTACAAGGAGCAGTTTTGATGCTTGTTCTATTTTCCCCTAGTGTAAGTCTATAAGTCAGTTACGAGTGGTGTGCCTCAGGGATCTGTTTTGGGGCCACTGCTGTTTGTAATTTTTATTAATGATCTGGATGAGGGTATAGTTGGGTGGATTAGTAAATTTGCTGATGACACCAAAGTCGGAGGTGTGGTAGATAGTGATGAAGGGTGTCATAGTTTGCAGGAAGACTTAGACAGGTTGCAGAGCTGGGCCGAGAAGTGGCGGATGGAGTTTAATGCGGAGAAGTGTGAGGTAATTCACTTTGGTAGGAATAACAGATGTGTCGAGTATAGGGCTAACGGGAGGACTTTGAATAGTGTGGATGAGCAGAGGGATCTAGGTGGATGTGTACATAGATCCCTGAAAGTTGGGAGTCAAGTAGATAAGGTTGTTAAGAAGGCATACGGTGTCTTGGCGTTTATTGGTAGGGGGATTGAATTTAGGAGTCGCAGCGTCATGATGCAACTGTACACAACTCTGGTGCCGCCGCACTTGGAGTAGTGTGCAGTTCTGGTCCCCACATTACAGGAAGGATGTGGAGGCTTTGGAGAAGGTGCAGAGGAGGTTTACCAGGATGTTGCCTGGTATGGAGAGGAGGTCCTATGAGGAGAGGCTGAGGGATTTGGGGTTGTTTTCGCTGGAAAGAAGGAGGCTGAGAGGGGATCTTATTGAAACATATAAGATGATTAGAGGTTTAGATAGGGTAGATAGTAATAGCCTTTTTTCTGGGACTGGGAAAAACTGGGACTGTTTCACCACGAATGGAGATTTGATGGAAGTAATGATGGGTGATTTTAAATTAAACTGGATGGCAAGAATTACAAATTAGTAAAAGGTAAGTTCAGAGATCAGGCATTTATATCTGAATGCACTCTGGTAGGGAAGGAAATGCACTGGGATAGTTTGATGCTGTGATGGGGATGACTGGAGCTTTCCCTGGCATTTTGAGCTTGACAAGCTGATTGTACTTTGTGACGAAGCTCTAAAATATGCACTCCAGTTTCTCATATTTGTTGGGTGGCTTTTAAAATGTGAAGTGGTCTTGGCAAGCTGGAGATCTTTCATTGCCAAATTTGCAGATGATACAAAAATAGGCGGAAGACGAGTGTGAGGATGTCACATGAGTTTACAGATCGATCTAGGCAGGTTAAATGAGCGGGCAAAAACTTGGCAGATAGAATATAATGCAGGAAAATGTGAAACTATACACTTTGGTAGGAAGAATAAAGGAGCTGAATGCTTTCTAAATGAAGAAAAACTGCAGAAAGCTGCAGCAATGAGGGATTTGGGGGGGGGCCTATGCATGAATCACAAGCTGATGTGGGTATGCCGGCGTTGGACTGGCGTAAACACAGTCAAAAGTCTGACAACACCAGGTTTTAGTCCAACCTATTTATTTGATAATATACTCACAAGCTTTCGGGGTTAGCCCCTTCGTCAGGTGAATGGAGAGTTCTGGCCTCAGACAGAGCATATAAAGCACAGACAGTTTAGAGATTACTGATTAGAATGCGAATCCTTACAGCAAACCTGCTGGTCAAGACCTGAAGTGGCTGATAATGTGAGTGGAAGGAGCACTGATCACAGTTTAAAGAGATGTGTATTGTCTCCAGACAAAACCGCACTTAGTGTACTGTCTGGAGACAATACACATCTCTTTAAACTGTGATCAGTGCTCCTTCCACTCACATTATCAGCCACTTCAGGTCTTGAACAGCAGGTTTGGTGTAAGGATTCGCATTCTAATCAGTAATCTCTCAACTGTCTGTGCTTTATATGCTCTGTCTGAGGCCAGAACTCTCCATTCACCTGACGAAGGGGCTAACCCCAAAAGCTTGTGAGTATATTATCAAATAAATAGGTTGGACTAAAACCTGGTGTTGTCAGACTTTTTACTGAATCACAAGCTAGCATGCAAGTTCAGGTAACAGGAAGGCAAATGGAATGTTGGCCTTTTTCAAAAGAGAATGTCATATAAAAATTGGAAAGTCTTTCTGAAACTATACAAGGCACAAGTTAGACCAGACCTAGAATGCTGTGTACATTTTAGTCCCCTTATGGAAGGAAAGGGAAAGGTGCCAAAGTCCTTGATGAGCGTAGGCTGCTCTGCCCTTTGAGGGTGGTGATTTTAACCGGAGGATCACTTCACCTCAGGCAATGGGTGAGGTTGAGAAGGCAGGCCTTCATGAATAACCTCAGTTGATACAGGAATTGAGCTGTTGGCTTCGTTCTGCATCACAAACTAACTGTCCAACTAACTGACTCTCTGGTATTGGAGGCAGTCCAGAGAAGCTTCAGTAGGTTGATCTTGAGCAGTGAGGGGTTTTCTTGTGAGGAGAGGTTGAGCAGATTGGATGTGCACTCACTGGAGTTTAGAAGAATGAAAGGTGATCTTATTGAGTCATATAGAATTCTCTAGAGGCTTGACAGGGTAAATGCTGAGAGGTTGCTTTCCTTTTGTGGGAGAGTCCAGGATCAAAGAACGTAACCTCAGTAAGGGGTTGTCATTTAAAACTGAGATGAGGAGGAATTTCTCCTGAGTGTAGTGAATCTTTGGAATTCTTTACCAGCGAGGAATTACCAGAGGCTGGGTCATGAAGTATGTTCGAGGGCTGCGATAGACAGATTTTTAATGAGTCAGGGAACCAAAGGTTATAGGAATAAGATGAAAGTGAAATGGCAGATTATCATTAGATCAGTGATGATTTCATTGAATGGCAGATTAGATATGATGGTCGAGTCGTCTGATGCTGCTCCTATGTCGTATGGTCTTTATTAGAGCCCCTAATATGATCTGAGATCGGCAGACATCAGATCGGCCTTCTTGAAAGTCAACCCATGGAAAGTGACTCGGATGGGATACTCGGATAAGCATTCAGGTCTTGTGTGGGCTAGCTGGCAGAAGTATTTGCAAACATCTTTAACATGTCCTTACATTGATCTGAGGTCCTTGTGCATGAGTCACAAAAACTCAGCTTGCAGGTGCAGCAGGTGGTCAGGAAGGCGAATGGGATGCTGGCCTTCATAGCGAGGGGGATTGAATATAAAAGTAGGGAGGTCTTGCTGCAGCTGTATAGGGCATTGGTGAGGCCGCAGCTGGAGTACTGTGTGCAGTTTTGGGCGCCGCACCTGTGCAAGGATATTTTGGCCCTGGAGGGAGTGCAGAGGAGGTTTACTAGGCTGATACCAGAGTTGAGGGGATTGAGCTATGAGGAGAGGCTGAATAAACTAGGCTTGTACTCGTTAGAGTTTAGAAGAATGAGGGGAGATCTCATTGAGACGTATAAGATGACGAATGGGATGGATAGGATAGAGGTGGAGAGACTCTTCCCGCTCAAAAAAGACAGTAGGACTAGGGGGCACAGCCTCAAGATAAAGGGGAGGCGGTTTAGAACAGAGTTGAGGAGGAACTTCTTCACTCAAAGGGTGGTGAATCTCTGGAATTCTCTGCCCGTTGAAGTGGTGGAGGCTGCCTCGCTAAATATTTTTAAGAAGCGGGTTGATGGGTTTTTGATAAGAGAAGGGATTAAGGGTTATGGGGAGAGGGCGGGAAGGTGGAACTGAGCCACGACAGATCAGCCATGATCTTATTGAATGGCGGGGCAGGCTCGAAGGGCTAGATGGCCTACTCCTGCTCCTATTTCTTATGTTTTTATGTTCTTAAGAAGATGAACATCCTCCCTGTACCCAAAAGAAAAGCCAGGCAGCGTGCCTTAATGATTATCGCCTGGTTGTTCTGACATCCATTATTATGAAGTGCTTCAAAAAGTTAGTCTTGGCACGGATCAACCCTGGCCTCCCAGACAGCCTGGATTAACTACAGTTCATCCATCACTGCACCAGGTCCAGAGTAGATACCTCCAATCAACCCTGGAACACTTATGTCAGACTTCTATTTATTAACTGTAACTCAGTCTTCAACACCATTATTCCAATAAAATTTACCTCCGAACTCTGTGGCCTGGGGCTCTAGACTACTGGACCCACAGACCACAATCAGTAAGAATAGGCAACAACACCACCTCCACGATAATCCTCAACGCTGGTGCCCCACAAAGCTCTGTCCTCAGCCCCCTGCTATACTCCTTATACGTTTGTGTGGCCAAATTCCCCTTCAACTTAGAACATAGAACAGACATGGACAACACTGCATTTATTTCAACTTGATTTACAAATTTGCTGATGACACTGTATAGTGGGTCGGATCCCAAACAATGATGGGACAGAGTACAGGAGAGAGATAAAGAAGCTAGTGAATTATTGTCTAGGTCACCAACAACCTGTCCTAGTCCCTCCACAACGATGTTAGAGTTAAGAAAGCTCACCAATGCTTCTGCTTTCTCAGGAGGCTAAGGAAAATCTGCATGTCTGCAGCGACTTTCCCCAACTTTTACAGATGCACCATAGAAACATTTGGAAGGGATGCTTTTTATGACTCCTGCTCCGATCAAGGCCACAAGAAACTACCTATCCATTGACTTTGTACATACTCCTGCCTCAGAAAAGCAGCCAGCATAATCAAGGACCCCATGCATCCTGGACATAGTCTCTTCCATCAGGAAAATGGTACTAAAGTCTGAGGTCATGTATCAACTGACTCGAAGAATAGCTTCTTCCCTGCTGCCATCAGACTTTTGAATGGATCTGCCTTATGTTAAGTTGATTTCGCTCTACACCGTAGCTATGACTGTAATGCTACATTTTGCACCCTTTTCTTCCCTATGTACTCTGTGAACTGTATGCTTTGTCTGTATAGTGCGCAAGAAACAGTATTTTTCGCTGAATCCCCATTCATGTGACAGATCAAATTAATTCCTGCTTGGGATGGCTCACATGCTGGGGAACTCCTGGACTAACAAGTCCCCAGAGATTCTGTCTTTTATCAAGTTCTGATTGGCAATTGCATGGCTTCTGTCCCTTTGGTTGTGTAATTAAATGGGGTTTTGTACGTTCAGAAGTGTATGACCAACCACTGAGCAGAGAATTCCATTGAGAAACAAAATGGACAGAATTGATAGATTGTAATCTCAGTATTTTGCGCCGAGTAATGAACTGTGAAAGGTTATTGGTGATTATACATTTTTAAACTGGATGTATGTGTGTAGGTAGTATTTCATCAGCTCTGCTCATTGTTAGGCTGTTTCCCTAGAGTTTTGTATGAATATTACTTGGGGAATTCTTGTTTGGAAGTGTGCCTGCAATGGCTTGCTGTTTCTGAGCAATGTAAACTGGGCACTCTTTGATCTGGTGGATTTGTGACTTCCTACTGCCCTAATGCACACCCAGAGTCTACATAAGAAATAGGAGCAGGAGTAGGCCATCTAGCCCTTCGAGCCTGCCCCGCCATTCAATAAGATCATGACTGATCTGTCGCTGCTCAGTTCCACTTTCCCGCTTTCTCCCCATAACCCTTAATCCCCTCTCTTATCAAAAACCCATCAACCCACGTCTTAAAAATATTTAGCGAGGCAGCCTCCACCACTTCAATGGGCAGAGAATTCCAGAGATTCACCACTCTTTGAGTGAAGAAGTTCCTCCTCAACTCCGTTCTAAACCGCCCCCCTTTTATCTTGAGGCTGTGCCCCCTAGTCCTACTGTCTTTTTTGAGCGGGAAGAGTCTCTCCACCTCTATCCTATCCATCCCATTCATCATCTTATACGTCTCAATGAGATCTCCCCTCATTCTTCTAAACTCTAATGAGTATGTACATGCTGATACCTTCCTACTGTGCACTTGTGGGGATTTGCTGAGTGGACAGGAAAAATGTAAGGCTGTAATGTTCTAGGTGCACTCAACAACTTCTATATGGTTGGTTTGCTTAAGGTTAGCCAAGTTGGGAGCAAGTCATTCAGTCTTGATACATAAAGCACCCAAGCAAGGAGTGCAGAAAAACATTTTTGCTTTCGGACATGTGATGTCTAATGTTTTGTTATTTATTTGCAGACTGAGCATTCCCCACGATCAGAGAGGAAGAGGAGGGACTCATTTGGAATGTTTGACGGCTATGACAGCTGCAGCGAGGATAGCAGCAGCAGCTCGAGCTCTGATGAGAGCGAAGAGGAAGTTACCTCCATGCCAGCCAGTCTTCCACTTATCAAAACCAATGGACAGGTCTACACGTATCCAGATGGCAAATCTGGAATGGGTCAGTCAGTGACTTGTGTATACAATTAGTCTTTGTTATTACGAGATATACAAAGAAGTAAATTGGTGTTCACTTTATAAAACATGGTTGGAATGCTCTTTCCATTCACCTTTTATGGGGTGCTTAGTCCAAATAAACAGTATTACCCAGTAACCTAATTTTTGATTGTTTTGCCTAGATTTCCAAATCCAACCAAAGCTATACTGATTGATATAGTAAGTTGTCTCATAACACCAGGTTAAAATCCAACAGGTTTATTTGGTGCTACAAAAAAAACCAGTTGGACTTTTAACCTGGTGTTGTGAGATGACTTACTGTGCCTACCCCAGTCCAACGCCGGGAACTCCACATCGTACTGTTTGATATCAGTGGGTCATTTCCTTTGTAAAAAAATCTATGATGTGTGTCTAATCAAAATGAATGAATGAGGCAAGATTTGCCAAATATCTCATTTAAAAAAAGCTTTCTGACTTCCTGAGAGAACATTAACTCTCTGTGCAATTCAGCTGTTTGATCAGCATGCCTTGGTGACCTCACACACAGCAAGTTTTGGGAGTGTCCCTATTGGACCACTTGGGATCTCATGGGTACAAAGATTTGAATGAGAAAACTTGGGATACCTTTTGAGCTTGTATAATGTTTGAAATGATGCTTAAAACTTGTACATCTGATGTGCAAAGTGTAATTTTACAAGATGTAAATTTTAAATTTAAACTTTTGCAAACATGAATAAGCATTGAGGGCTGATTTCTTGGGGATCAGACTTTGGGTGGGCTGATGTTTTGTGGCTGCCTGAGAGAGCTATGTTTTCATCAGCGGAAAAGCAAAGCAGCATTGCTGAGTTGATTACCTGAGTCTTTTTCTTCTAAATTCAGAAGCGATTGTGCCAATCATCTGCAAGGATCCAAACTGAAACAGTTGTGCTGTTGTCTCAACCAATTGTTTTGTGGATGCTGGTCCACATCATGCAACACTTTACATTATTTGCTTTCCTTGTTTGGAAACCATAGGAGGGTTAATGGGCAAAAATAGTTGGTAAAACGGAATTAATGATTGAAAAACATTGGTTGGTTTTGAAGGGGCTTTATGCTGTGTCCTATCTGTTTGAGGTGTATCCAAGCTGCTGATAAATTCCTGAGTATATTAGAAACTGTTAGCAGTTGCGGGGAGAAAAGAATTGGGTTGTATTTGATTCATTTTGGTAGGACAAACTTGAATGCGGATTACAGGGTCAACGGCAGGGTTCTTAGGAATGTGGAGGAACAGAGAGATCTTGGGGTTCATATCCACAGATCTCTGAAGGTTGCCACGCAAATGGATAGAAGGCTTTTATTGTGTGTTAGTGTTTATTAGCAGGGGGGTTTGAGTTTAAGAGCTGTGGGGTTATGCTGCAACTGTACAGGACCTTGGTGAGACCACGTTGTGTTCAGTTCTGGTCACCTCACTATTAGAAGGATATAAGAACATAAGAAATAGGAGCAGGAGTAGGCCATCTAGCCCTTCGAGCCTGCCCCACCATTCAGCAAGATCATGGCTGATCTGAAATGGCTCAGTTCCACTTTCCCGCTTTCTCCCCATGTGGAAGCATTGGAGAGGGTGCAGAGGAGATTTACCAAGATGCTGCCTGGTTTGGAGGATAGGTCTTATGAGGACAGGTTGAGGGAGCTGGGGCTTTTCTCTTTAGAGCGAAGGAGAATGAGAGGTGACTTAATAGAAGTTTATAAGATGATGAAGGGGATAGATAGAGTGGACGTTCAGAGACTATTTCCTTGGGGGGGATGTAGCTGTTACTGGAGAGGCATAACTATGAGGTTTATGGTGGGAGATATAGGAGAGATGTCGGAGGTAGATTCTTTACACAGAGTGTGGAATGCACTGCCTGCTGTGATAGTGGAGTCAGACACTTTAGGAACTTCTGAGCAGTTATTGGATAGGCACGTGGAACACACCAGAATGATAGGGAGTGGGATAGCTTGATCTTGGGTTGGGACATAGCTTGGCACAACATCGAGGGCTGAAGAGCCTTTACTGTTTTAAGCTCTATGATTTCAGAGTACTGGTGCCCCTTAGTTATTCGCATTTAATTTGTTGAAACTCTAAGGTCCAGTCATTTAAAAGCTGATGAGAAATAATTTTATTTGCTCCATTGTCACTGTCATTTGCAGAGAATTCAGCTGATTTGTATCTTATGATCAAGTAACAATGTGATTACAGGTTGGTGACGTTGCAGACTTGTGCGTGTAAACTGGCTCAGGGTGTATAGAACCATCCCAACTTTCTACACAAAATAAAGGCTACCTTCGTTTGACAGCACTTGGGTCAGCTCTTGTTGTGTATATATAACAGAATTTTACTGTAAAATTATCCAACTTGATGTGGAATTTTAAATCTTCCATTATAATAAATAAAAAATTTCAAGATTTAGTTTTAAAATAAGCACTGCCCCTTTTTAGCAGGAGGGAGGAAATAACTTGTTTATTTATCAAAGGATTGGGCTGTTCCAACTATGCGCCTAATTCTTAGCAGTTCTTGTTAGTAGTTTAATGCCTTAGCGATGCTGCCAGGTTCAACAAGTGGGCCTTCTGTAGTGAGGTGGGGTGCTGGTTGTTTTCCAAGGCTCATGGTCAGAAAACCTTGATCTTTAGCTGTCACCTGGCCTAGAAAATACACAACCACGGACAGAGATCTGGCATTCAACCAATATAAAAACGTTATCGGTTTGGAAAGTACAGCTTACTGTAAAGTAACATTTCTTTCCCATTCTTATGGTTTATTTGAGTAAGATTGGCCTGTTAGCAGAATGTGTGCTGTCAACACATGGCCGCTTGTTGCTGGATTGAAGCTGCTCCAACTTACTCACTATGGAGCCTTCTGCAACCAGCATTGGGAAAGCTCTCCCTCAATTAGACTGGGAAAGATATGGACTTAGGCCCAAATGGAAAAGGAAGTTCTGTGACCCAGTGTGAAGCCAAGTCCAATTTGTTTGTGGTTTGTAAGAATATTGTCGGCTGGAGATCTGGATGGAGAGATGGCAGATGGAGCTTAATCTGGACAAGTGTGAGGTAATGCATTTTGGAAGGTTGAATGCAGATAGGAAATATACAGGAAATGGCAGAACCCTTAAGAGTATTGATAGGCAAAGGGATCTGGGTGTACAGGTACACATGTCACTGAAAATGGCAATACAGGTGGAGAAGGTAGTCAAGAAGGCATACGGCATGCTTGTCTTCATCGGCTGGGGCATTGAGTTTAAATATTGGCAAGTCATGTTGCAGCTTTATAGAACTTAAGTTAGGCCGCATTTGCAATATAGTGTTCAACTCTGGTCACCACAGTACCAGAAGGATGTGGAGGCTTTGGAGAGGGTACAGAAAAGATTTAGCAGGATGTTGCCTGATGTGGAGGGCACTAGCTATAAGGAGAGGTTGGAGAAACTTGGTTTGTTCGCACTGGAACAAGAGAGGTTGTAAGGCGACCTGATAGAAGTCTACAAGATTATGAGAGGCGTGGATAGTCAGAAGCTTTCTCCCAGGGTGGAGGAGTCAATTCCTAGGGGGCACAGGTTGAAGGTGCGAGGGGCAAGGTTTAAAGGAGATTTAAGAAGCAGATTTTTTACACAGTAGTGAGTGCCGGGAAGTCGTGGAAGGAGATACGATAGTGACCTTTAAGAGATGTCTTGACAAATACATGAATAGGAAGGGAATGGAGAGGTATAGTCCCCGGAACAGTAGGGGGTTTTAGTTAAGTCGGGCAGCATGATCTCGGTGCAGTCCTGAAGGGCCGAAGGGCCTGTTCCATTGCTGTAATTTTCTTTGTTCTTTGGTATTGCTCCACTTAAATGATGAAGCAGTGACCAACTGATTGTATGTCATGTTTCTTGTCATTGCTTTTGATTGTTCTCTGTTTCCGCCTTCAGCCACCTGTGAGATGTGTGGGATGGTTGGAGTGAGAGATGCATTTTATTCCAAGACCAAACGATTCTGCAGTGTTTCCTGCTCCAGAAGCTACTCATCCAATTCAAAAAAAGCCAGCATTTTAGCCAGACTTCAGGTACTGTTTCAATATCCTATATAAAATCAACATTGATCCATTTTCTTTCTCTTGCACATCATCTACCATCTCAAATCTCTTTCCCTCCCAGCTTCCCTTTGAGTTCAGTTACATGAAAGCTCTTCCTTGAACAGCTCTCCATTTGAATGAGAGCCAGACTTCTGGCTTGGCAGAAATATGTGGACAACAGAGTCTATTTTTGAGCTTGGATGGCTCTCAATTGGCTGGCTTGAAATTTTCTGCCATCGTCCTTATAAGTGGCATTAAGGCAGTTCAACAATTGGTTTAGCTTTTCAGTGGCATTCATAAACTGTATCTATAATTACAGTTCATAGAATCCCTACAGTGCGGAACGAGGCCATCCAGATCATCAAGCCTGTGCTGACAAAATCCTACCCAGGCACTAACCTCTTAACTCCATTTACTTGTCCTACTAATCCCCTGACACTAAAGGGCAATTTAGCATCGCCATTCAACCTAACCCACATATCTTTGGTCTGCGGGAGGATACCAGAGCACTTGGAGGAAACCCATGTGGACACAGGGAGCATGTACAAACTCCACACAGTCACCCAAGGTCAGAATTGAATTTGGGTTCCTGGCACTGAGGCATCAGTGTGTGCCACTGTGCTGCCCCTATGTCTTCTCACTAAAGCTGTCATATTACTTATTCATATAAAATTGAATATTTAAACTGCATGGAAAAACTGTGCTGATTGGTAGAGGCATTGCTATGCAGAATGCACCAGAGCCCATTTGCCAACTGGCGCGCACTTCTGCAGTATAATTCTCTTCACAATTGATACCCTTGTGAATATCTGCTGATGAGCGCAAGGCAAAAGGCTTTGGCAACATCTCTCTTTTAGTAATATTTAAGTTTCTGTATAACCAAATTATTTCTTCTCTCCATGCAATGTTAGTGTTTTTTGAAGAGATGTTGGAATTGTGATGGGCCATGTTTTTGTTTTATAGCAATCGAAGGAATCTTTCATAACGTGTTGCTTGCTAATATTGGACAGTGTGATCTCAACTCCCAGGTTTATTAATACAGAGGAATACATTTGCTCATAGTTGCGGTGGAGAAGCGTATTTATTTTTAAGTGCTAGAACAGGTAATTTATCTGTCGCATGTTCTTATTTTTGCTTTCAACAGGGAAAACCTCCAACAAAGAAGGCAAAGGTTTTGCAGAAACAACCTTTGGTGGCTAAATTAGCGGCGTATGCACAGTACCAGGCAAGCCTACAACAGAATCAACCCAAGAGTAAAGCAGGTGACATATTTCTGATACCTTGCATCATGTTGAAAACTGCTAGTCAGGGAGGAAAGCCAGTTTGAACACATTCGGAAAGCTTGGCTGAATTTTTGAATATTTTCCATTTATTTATGTCTTTTTAACAGTTTAACAGTGTACTGTCAGATTTAAAATCTGGTATTGTTTTTAAACCCGTGACCCTCCTTTCTGTCTTGTTCTAATTGATCTTGTAACAATGAGTGACCGGAAATGGTGATTCCTTAGCATGAACAGTTGGTAATATGCCTCCCTGGGCTTATTCAGTTCCATGGCTGGTACAAACTTTCAGATCCCCCTTTAATATATGAACACAATTCAAGAAACATGTCGCTTCTCCCTGTCACTGTCACCAAGACAATTTGGTGGCAGAGTGTTGAGATAGAGTAAGTATTAAGTTGAGGCACTTTTGTATTTACATATCCTTTTGAATGGCAGCATCTATTTATAGAGTTGCATAGAGTATATAACACAGTAGATGATCGTTTGGGCCAATTACTCCATGCTATGTGCATGCTTCACTTGACCCTCGTCTAGTTCAATCAGTACAATCCTCTATTTCCTTTTCCCTCAAATATTTATCAAGCTTCCCCTTAAATCTATATTCAATTACTTTGTGTGGTAGTAAGTTTCTTGTTCTGGCCATTCCATTGTAAAGAAGTTTGTTTTAAATTCCCTACTTGATTTCTTGGTGACTATCTGGTATTACTTTTCTCTAGTTTTTGCTTTTTCCTACAAGTGGGAAATTTTTGTCTCTATTCTATCAAAACCTTTCATGATTAGAAAGATCTCTGAGGTCATCTCTTAACTTGCTTTCTTCAAGAGAAAAGACAACCAGCTGTTTGATAGGTAAAATCCCTGAGTTCTGGCATTGTTTTTGTAAATGTACATAATTGTGAGATATTACATTTTGAAACACATCACTTAGAAAATAAGAATCAAAATGATGTTAAGAAGCAGAGTGTTCCGGGAGTGCAAATACACAAATCAGTTAGAGATGCAAACTTCTACGTTTGTAGTCTCCAGCCCATTGATGCCCTTTTTAGAAAATCACGAGCTGAGCAGAGTAGGACATTGAACTCCGTTTGATCAGACTGAGGTTCATGCTGTATAACTTCTCCACTTTTCAATCCTGTCCCCCTTCAAAGCCTAGTGGTTGGCTGTTTTGAATTTCTTAATAAGTTGCACCTCTACTTTTACTGATTTGTGTATTTGTACTCCCTGAACTCTTCGCTGCTTCACATTGTTTGATCCTCAGCTTCTAAGTGATATGTTTCAAAATGTATTGTCTCTCAATTATCTACGTTGAAACGCATTTTCCAATTGATACCTTGTTGTTACTTGCAGTCCTACTCAATTTTGACTGTAATCTCCCAGCCAATTTCCCCACAAAATTGTATTTTTGATTTCAAAGCATTCATTTAAATTGTGAACAACATTTGCCCCAGCACTGTTTCTTTTTTCTGGGCTCCAGCTGTCCGTATCCTGCCATTGCAGGACAACAGTCTTGAAAGATTCTGTTGCTTCCTTTGTGACTGAACCATTCAGTTGAATATGATCCCAAGTTTGGATTCTCAGCACAAGTGGAGGATTGATCTCTGTGGTGGCAGTGGAGGAACCACAATAGGCCTCGAGATACCTGGATTAGCAGAAGATATCCAGCAAGAGTACTTGCTGCTGTTTGAACATAAGAACATAAGAAATAGGAGCAGGAGTAGGCCATCTAGCCCTTCGAGCCTGCCCCGCTATTCAATAAGATCATGGCTGATCTGTCGTGGCTCAGTTCCACCTTCCCGCCCTCTCCCCATAACCCTTAATCCCTTCTCTTATCAAAAACCCATCAACCCGCTTCTTAAAAATATTTAGCGAGGCAGCCTCCACCACTTCAACGGGCAGAGAATTCCAGAGATTCACCACCCTTTGAGTGAAGAAGTTTCTCCTCAACTCTGTTCTAAACCGCCTCCCCTTTATCTTGAGGCTGTGCCCCCTAGTCCTACCATCTTTTTTGAGCGGGAAGAGTCTCTCCACCTCTATCCTATCCATCCCTTCCATCATCTTGTACGTCTCAATGAGATCTCCCTTCATTCTTCTAAACTCTAACGAGTACAAGCCTAGTTTATTCAGCCTCTCCTCATAGCTCAATCCCCTCAACTCTGGTATCAGCCTAGTAAACCTCCTCTGCACTCCCTCCAGGGCCAAAATATCTTTGCGCAGGTGCGGCGCCCAAAACTGCACACAGTACTCCAGCTGCGGCCTCACCAATGCCCTATACAGCTGCAGCAAGACCTCCCTACTTTTATATTCAATCCCCCTCGCTATGAAGGCCAGCATCCCATTTGCCTTCCTGACCACCTGCTGCACCTGCAAGCTGGGTTTTTGCGACTCATGCACAAGGACCCCGAGGTCCCTCTGCACCATCGCCTGCTGCAGTTTTTCGCCACGTAAGTAATAGTCCTTCCTACCATTCCTCCTACCAAAGTGGACCACCTCACACTTGCCAACATTAAATTCCATTTGCTATTTCATGGCCCATTCGCCCAGCCTATCTAGATCCTTCTGCAGACTCTCCACACCCTCCTCACAATTTGCCTTTCCCCCAATCTTGGTGTCATCAGCAAATTTCGACACCCTACACTCGGTTCCCTCCTCCAGATCATCTATATAAATGGTAAATAGCTGAGGCCCCAGCACCGACCTCTGGGGCACCCCACTAGTCACCAACCGCCAATCCGAATAGCACCCATTGACCCCCACTCTCTGCCTCCTATTTGACAACCAATCCTCTATCCACGCTAACACCCTACCCCCAACTCCATGTCCCCTGACCTTCTGCAATAACCTCTTGTGAGGTACCTTGTCAAACGCCTTCTGAAAATCCAGAAAGACCACATCCACTGGCTCTCCTCTATCCACTGCCCTAGACACATTCTCATAGAACTCCAGTAAATTTGTCAGACACGACTTCCCTTTAATGAAACCGTGTTGCGTCTGCCCTATCAAGCAATTCCCCTCAAGATGCCTCGCTATTTCCTCCTTAATGACAGATTCTAACATTTTACCTCCCATGTGAGCTGCTGATCTTATGGTGGAAGTGCGTGACTGGTGAGGGGATGGGTTGGCTAGGCTAACTTGAGGATTTCTACACCCATAGCCAAACTGTGTGCTAAAAACATAGAAAAACTCCAGCACAAACAGGCCCTTCGGCTTACAAGTTGCGCCAAACATATCTCTACCTTCTTGGCTTACCTATAACCCTCAATCTTACTAAGTCCCATGTACTCATCCAGAAGTCTCTTAAAAGACCCTATCGAATCTGCTGGCAGCCGATTCCATGCACCCACCACCCTCTGAGTGAAAAACTTATCCCTGACATCTCCTTTGTACCTACTCCCCAGCACCCTAAACCTGTGTCCTCTTGTGGCAGCCATTTCAGCCCTGGGAAAAAGTCTCTGAGAATCCACCCGATCAATACCTCTCAACATCTGATACACCTCTATTGGGTCACCTCTCACCCTTCGACTCTCTAAGGAGAAAATGCCGAGAGAATTTACCAAAAGACTTAAAGATACCCAATGGCCCTGATATACAATTATGGACATGAATGTAACTGTGCCATGCATAACTTCATCAGGTTAAGGCAGCCCATTTAATTATGTGCCACTCTATCCATATATCGTTCAATCCAGTTTATACATCACTCCTAATTCATTATATTTTTCAAGTCTCCTGTGCCAATATATCTTTCCCTTTCCTATTCATTTTTTAATGGCCTGAATTTTACTGTCAGTGGCAAAACAAGGCTACTTGCTGCTGATCTCAAAGGAGGCTTTGCTGAGAGATCTTGCAATTTTTGTGGCAAGAACTCTAACATGGTTGACTCACAATTGACTGTGGCATAGTTTCATGGGGCCTCCCAACATGAGTTGGGACGAAGGAGATGTACAAAGATGAGTTGGTACAAAGGAGATGTCAGGGATAAGTTTTTCACTCAGAGGGTGGTGGGTGCATGGAATCGGCTGCCAGCAGGCGACGGTGCAGAGGGACCTCGGGGTCCTTGTGCATGAGTCGCAAAAACCCAGCTTGCAGGTGCAGCAGGTGGTCAGGAAGGCGAATGGGATGCTGGCCTTCATAGCGAAGGGGATTGAATATAAAAGTAGGGAGGTCTTGCTGCAGCTGTATAGGACATTGGTGAGGCCGCAGCTGGAGTACTGTGTGCAGTTTTGGGCGCCGCACCTGCGCAAGGATGTTTTGGCCCTGGAGGGAGTGCAGAGGAGGTTTACTCGGCTGATACCGGAGTTGAGGGGATTGAGCTATGAGGAGAGGCTGAATAAACTAGGCTTGTACTCGTTAGAGTTTAGAAGAATGAGGGGAGATCTCATTGAGACGTATAAGATGATGAATGGGATGGATAGGATAGAGGTGGAGAGACTGTTCCCGCTCAAAAAAGACAGTAGGACTAGGGGGCACAGCCTCAAGATAAAGGGGGGGCGGTTTAGAACAGAGTTGAGGAGGAACTTCTTCACTCAAAGGGTGGTGAATCTCTGGAATTCTCTGCCCGTTGAAGTGGTGGAGGCTGCCTCGCTAAATATTTTTAAGAAACGGGTTGATGGGTTTTTGATAAGAGAAGGGATTAAGGTTATGGGGAGAGGGCGGGAAGGTGGAGCTGAGTCACGACAGATCAGCCATGATCTTATTGAATGGCGGGGCAGGCTCGAAGGGCCAGATGGCCTACTCCTGCTCCTATTTCTTATGTTCTTATGTTCTTATGAGTTACAGTGATGCCATCAAATTGAGTAAACAAGCAGGTCACCTCTCCTCCTTCGTCTCTCCAAGAAGTCCAAGCTCTCTCAACCTATTCTCATAAGGCATGCCGCCCAATCCAGGCAACATCCTTGTAAATCTCCTCTGCACCCTTTCAATGGTTTCCACATCTTTCCTGTAATGAGGTGACCAGAACTGAACACAATACTCCAGGGTCATATACAGCTGCAGCATTATCTCCTGACTCCTAAACTCAGTTCCTTGATTGATGAAGGTCTCTACACCATTTGCCTTCTTAACCAGATCCTCTATCTGCGAAACTGATTTGAGAGTCAATGTTGTGTTAAAGTGACTGATGTAAGCACAACCCAACCTTTGAATCAGTTAAATGTGTGAGAAAACCAGTGCTGCTTCTAGCCTATTAGTATATGCTGTACCATTGTTACCTTGGTCTGATATTGTTAACTGAGAGGCTGTTGCTGCAGTCACCATTTTCACCATTTATGTAATAATTTTACAGCAGTCACAGTGGAAGGCTTTGACTGGGGTCATTATGTTTGGAGCAATAAATTTACTGGGGCACCTGTCAGCTGCTTCAAACACGTGAGTGGAATTTTATTTCACTGAATTATATGTTATGCCAATCACTATCTAAATGTAGAGTTTTCCCAAAGATCACAAATGTTGTTTGAAGATGAGCTTTTAATTTAAAAGCTCACTCGGATCACAGGGCTAAGGATAGAATATCATATAGCAGCCCAGAGGGAATCAACTTGTGATGTAGCTTCCCTGTGAACGTTTGGATACAGTGTAGAGAGAGCTTTATTCTGTATCTAGCCCGTGTTGTGCCTGTCCTGGGAGTGTTTGATGGGGACAGTGTAGAGTGAGCTTAACTCTGCATCTTGCCTGTGCTGTATCTGCTCTGGAAGTGTTTGATGGGCAAATGTAGAAGGAGTTTTACTCTGCATCTAACCCTGTACTGTATCTATCCTGATGGTTTTGGGTGAAATACTGAAGGGTAAGCTTGATATTGTATGTACTTGTTTTTGAAGTTGATAGTGTTGATTCACCAGATTAATGTCTGTGTTTAAAGTGTTGAATAATGAGGACAGGTTGCGTAAACTTGATTTGATTTTTCTTAAGTTTAGAAGATTGATGGTGATCGAACTGAGATATTTAGAAGAATAAAAAGGGTTTAATATGGCAGATGCATAAAAGCTATATCCTGCATTAGGGGAATCCAGAACAATGCCACATGATGGGTTAGTTAAGAGTAAAATCAAGAAACACATCTTAACACAAATGACAGTGCAAATCTAGAGTACTCTCCAAACAAATTTGAAATTTTCAAGACTAAGATTGCTAGATATTGTTGCGTACATGACAGGAATTAAAGGTGGGTAAGCAGATAAGTTGTGACTTAATTCTGTGGGAGAACATTCTTGAGTGGTTGGATGTTTTTAACCCACGTTCCTGACTGGATGGATGAATGGAAAAATTACACATCCACCGTGGCTTTTCTCTAGATCAGATACCTGAGCACAAACTTTATTCATTCCAGGTGTTGTTGGCTATTTTTCTTTGAATATAGATTGTTGTGTTGTAATTTTCTGGTGATTGTACTGAGATTGCAGGATTTTATCCTATTTAATTATGGCATATTGTTCATGCAAAGATACAATTGTGACTCTGTTGGATGTAATTGTTTCCTCTGGAGTTTTAATTGTAAAATACAGTTAGAGGAATTTTGAAAGGATATAATCAGTACGTGGCTTAGTAAATGGCTGGCAGTGAGCTCATTTATAATAAGACCAGTAATTTAACACAAGCAGATTGAGAGTAGTTAAAAACATCTTAAAAATATCCTGTTGATAAGGTTGCAGTATAATCAAGTGGACTCTGATGTCATCTGCACCCTTCAATTATGGCTCTGTCTTGTGATCACTCTTTGTCAATTTACTTTTTTTAAAAAGCGTTTGGTGTCCTGTGGCATTGGTCATAGACGTGAACCTTCTTCTGTAACTGTTTGCTGCTTTCAGTTTTCCAAACCCCCCCCCCCCCGCCTTCTGTTTTTTCTCCAATCAATTGCTGTCTTTCACCATCACTCC
The DNA here is from genome assembly GCA_037974335.1 of Prionace glauca. Taxonomy (NCBI): domain Eukaryota; kingdom Metazoa; phylum Chordata; class Chondrichthyes; order Carcharhiniformes; family Carcharhinidae; genus Prionace; species Prionace glauca. The sequence continues at coordinate 2,847,558 of CM075741.1, forward strand.
TCCTTTCCCAACTCTATCCAAACTCATTTTGATCCCTGTCAGTATCGCTTTACTGATACAGTCACCTTTTATGACTAACCATGTTAAAGTCCAGTTGTGTTTATAACCTAGGGCCTATTAAGAAGAATAGTCTGCTTATTTTATTTGTGGTCGTGTGTATTTGTTTTGTTTTAAGTTGAAAGAGGCTGATAGCATTGACTTTGAATCCTAGTGTACTTGTGTGTTTTCGATACTGAAAAATTATAATTAGCAACATCTAAAAATAAGTGAAAGTTAGTAAAAACAAAACCAATGTGTTTAATTGTGCAGATTTGTATATCTAGAGCACGTACATCTATAAACATAATTTGACTGCAGCAACTGTAATGCTGCTTTCTTTTGATATCAAAAAGGTACCTATGGGGACTCACTGGGGAGACATTGCAGAGGGTGTGAGAGTGGAAGTTCCTAACACAGATTGCAACCTGCCTACCAAGGTCTTCTGGATTGCAGGCATCATAAAGTTAGCAGGTATAACCAAATGCTTGTTCTGACAAGTGATATTAAGACATTGCTGTTGATATTACTACTTCGCTTTCCCCTCTAGGGCACTCTTTAAAACCTACCCATTTGACTAAACCTTTAGTCACCAAACCTAATATCTCTTTATATGGCACAGTGCTATACTTTGTTTCATAACTGTGATATGAAGTGCCTTGCAATATCTTATTACATTAAAGATGTGCTATGAATTATTGTTGTATATGAATTCCTGCTGGTAGGGCAGTGTCTGAGTGATGATTGTCAGGTTTGCAGCCTGCTCACTTCAACAGAGCTGTCTCTATTTGAGTTTTGGCTGGGCAAATGGGAGGGAACTCTCCTGTCCTCTGAGAAAAGGTGCTTGTCTCCAGATAGGGAGTAAACCATTTGAGAGTAGCTGTACAGCAGTGTCTGTCCTGTCAGATTTGAAAGCAGAAATGTTGAGACTTGGAGCTGCAATTTGAGTAATTTTTAAAAATTTATTTTAAATCTTAAGTGACTCTAACCAGTTAGGAAACAAATGTATAAAGGGGTACTGTGTACTGGGCTGTACGACAGCATATGAGCTGCAGGACTTGAGTGTAGACGGCATGAAATCTTTGCTTTCTTGTCATACGGATGAGTCATTTATTTTTTTTCTTATTTTCTCTATAAATTATGGCCAGAGATCCATTGCTTTCTGGTTAAAGACTAGAGTAGTTCAGATTGACCATGTCTCAGTAGGTAGCAGTCTTGCCTCAGAGTTCAAAAGTTTTGGGCTCAAGTCCCTCTCTAGGAATTGAGCACAATAACTCAGGCTGGCACTCCAGGTACTGTACCAAAAGGGTATTGCACTGTTGGAACTGCTAGAATTTGGATGAAATATTAAACTGAAACCCCACCTGCCACCTCAGGTGGCAAAAGAAATCTATGGCATTATTATGGCATTCATGATGCAACTGTACACATCTCTGGTGCGGCCGCACTTGGAGTTTTATGTGCAGTTCTGGTCCCCACATTACAGGAAGGATGTAGAGGCTTTGGAGAGGGTGCAGAGGAGGTTTACCAGGATGTTGCCTGGTATGGAGGGGAGATCCTATGAGGAGAGATTGAGAGATTTGGGGTTGTTTTCGCTGGAAAGAAGGCGGCTAAGAGGGGATCTCATTGAAACATATAAGATGATTAGAGGTTTAGACAGGGTAGATAGTGATAGCCTTTTTCCTAGGATGGAGAAAGCTAGCACGAGGGGGCACGATTTTAAATTAAGGGGGGGTAGTTATAGGACAGATGTCAGGGGTAGGTTCTTTACCCGGAGGGTGGTGAGGGACTGGAATGCCCTGCCAGCTGCAGTTGTAAATGCACCTAGTTTGGGGGCGTTTAAAAGATCTGTGGATAGGTTTATGGATGAAAAGGGATTGGTTTAGGCTAGTGGGTCATTGTTTTGTAACTGGTCGGCGCAACATCGTGGGCCGAAGGGCCTGTTCTGCGCTGTAATGTTCTATGTTCTATGTTCTATTTTGACAGAGCAGGGAGGTTATGCCTTGCATCCTGGCCAATACTTTTCCCTCAATCAACACCATAGACACAGGTGATTTGATCCTTATCACATTGCTTTTTGAGGTAACTTGTTGCTGGTAAATTTACTGCTGCAATAGTAAAAATATAATGATTTTCCCAAGCTGATGTGTATTTGTTTAACCCTCTGCTGTCACATACCTTCTCCATGATGAGGGAAAGAAGATGCAAAATGTGTATTTTTTTTTCTGTCTGGCAGGGCTGATATAAGGTTCTTGGGCAGACTGGCTCTGAAACAGATACTAGGTGTCAGCATTTGCTCAGGAGTGGATTTTGCTCTCTTTTGGAAGGGATCAGTCCTTTCTGGTCGTCACATTGCTGTGACTGACATCTTGGCTAGATGGGGTGAGCTATGAGTGCAAATTGCTCAGTGTGCACATATCCTAACAACTGATAGAATTTCTTTCTTGGACTCAGATTTTATTCTCCTTGCAGGTTACAAGGCGTTGCTCCGATATGAAGGTTTTGACAATGATTCTAGTCTTGACTTCTGGTGCAATGTATGTGGTTCTGATGTTCATCCAGTTGGCTGGTGTGCAACTAGTGGCAAGCCTTTAGTTACTCCTCGCAGTAAGTTTTATATGACAATTACTCTTTTTAAAATGTTTATTAGCCTCCTGTTATTCACAAAATCTACAATCATCTTGGAATTTAAAGAGCTCCCAGCTTTTCTCCGGTGCAAACTGTCTTCTTACACCCTTTTCCTTGTTACCTTCATTCCCAATGTCAGCAATAAGTGCAAGGCACTCATTGATGTATTTGTCATTAATTAGCTGCCATTGCCCCTTTACTCCTTTCCTTGACCAACTGGGCCAAAATTCCTCTTAAACCCAAGTCCTTGTGTGTTTTTTTTACTCATCTCAGCTAATGCCCTCTCTGAGGAGCTTTTGTCAGCAATATCCACATCCTGCTCCCTCAGCCCATCCTCACTGAGCTGCTGGCCATCCAACTTCTCTTCCTGGGCCTCATTTAAATTTATTGTCATCGTTTCCCCCCCGCCCCCCCCCCCCTCAAAAAAAAGCAACTTCCACCCCATCTCCCACTTTCCTCTTCAGTTACCTCCTTGAATAGGTTCTCACTTCCCAAGTTATGTCCGTCTTTCTCGGCATTCCATGTTTCAATCCCTTTCATCAGGTTTCCTTCCCTGTCATAGGATTGAATAGGCTTACAAAGTCATAAATGTCCTCATCCAATGAGACTGTGACAAAGGGAAACTATTACCCTTCATCCTTCTCAACCTGTCTGCAACCTTTGACACAGTTGACCCACACCATTCTCCTCCAACACCTCTCCATTTTTGTTCAGCTGAATGGAACAGCATTTTATTCCAGGGAAGTCCTTCACCTGAGGCATTTGGAACCAATCTCTCTTTGTTGCTCATTTTTTTCTGGAATAGAGGTGGTTTGTGAATACTTGGTCTGTTAGAAGCTGCAAAATTCTGCATTCCTGGGATTCAGATTGATATGGTCAGATGGAATTTCAACCAGCTCCTGCTTTTCTTTAGTAAATAGTTCACCAGTATTAAGGTGTTTTCTTGTCCTGGTTGATGATGTGTTCTTTGGGATGTGTGTGCAAGTTGGATTTCCACCTTCTGGAGTGTATCCATATGTCAACACTACTTCACGCCTTGCTTTAAACGGTCATTGCCAACGTGTAGCTGTGCATGTATTCGGCAAAATTCGTTTGGACGTTCTGTGTAGAACTTTAATCAGAATCTGATTTGTTTTCTGCTCCAATTATTGTGGGTTAATGTTTGCTATTGTCTTATTAACGTACATTTAGTGTGATTTTCCTTTGCAGCTATCCAGCATAAATATACAAACTGGAAAGCTTTTCTTGTGAAAAGACTAACTGGTGCCAAGACCCTTCCACCTGATTTCTGCTCCAAGGTAAGATATCCAGCTTCTCATTCCCCCCCCATTCCATTGATTTTATTCTTCTGTTTTAATTTTATTTAATGTCATGCTCCTACCAATGTGATTGGTCTGCTGTTTTTCCTTTTATTTCCTTTGCAAGTGTTAACTGCTGTTTGGTCTGACCACAAGAGCGCCAGTTGTTCTTTTGAAATCTTGTCCACCAGGTTTAAACATTGACCACACTTGTTGCTGAACACAACCATAAAGGAGACTAATGCTCAGTCTTGTCCTTACTCATTTGATGCTCATCACCTCCATACACACTGAAGATCCAACATCAGTTAGTTATTGCCTGAGCCATCAGGAGATTTTCTTGTGATCTGAAACTGGCCATAGATTTCACCTTGCAACTCAGGGCAGGCAGTATTGTGATTCCATTATCTATCATCATTATGCTTGCCAGCCACTTCTCTTTGGTAACGTAAGGCTATTTTACAGGTTGTTGAAAGCATGCAGTATCCTTTCAAAACTGGCATGCGTGTAGAAGTTGTTGATAAAACGCATCTCTGCCGAACAAGGATAGCAGTGGTTGAAAGCATTGTGGGAGGTCGTTTACGGCTCATCTATGAAGAGTGTGATGATGGGACAGATGATTTCTGGTGTCATATGCTGAGCCCCCTCATTCACCCTATTGGTTGGTCTCGAAGTATTGGACACAGATTCAAACGAACAGGTATGTTTTTGTATGAATGTCTGGTCAGAATAAGATCAGGCTCAGCTCTGGTTCCCTTTTATGGTCAGGGAGCCTGATAATTCTGTACCCCCTTGGTTAAGGTTCTGAAGGGCAGCCGCGTGCATGTGATGGTGGGGATAATGGTAGCTATGCTTCAAGAAAGTAGTTTCACATTGAAAAGTGAGCAGGTGTGTGTTTCATGTTTTCTTTGAGATGTCTATTCCAGGAGGATAGAATCAGTGCAGCACAACAGGAATTTAAATACAAACAGAAATGCTGCAACCCATCAATCAAAGTGTAAACAGAGCAGCCCCTCTAATGAAGCATATGACACTAGGCCAATAATCCAGAAGCTTGCATTTGTGATCGGAGATTAGTTTCCTCTGGGTGCTCCAGTTTCCTCCCACAGTTTAAAGGATGTGCTGGTTAAGTGTATTAGCCATGGTAAATTCTCTCCCAGTGTACTTGAACAGGTGCTGGAGTGGGGCAATGAGGGGATTTTCATTGTAGTAATAATGTAAGCCTACTTGTGACAATAAATAAAATAATAAAAGTTGAAATTCGATGATGGTAACTGGAGAATTTAAATATTGTAATTATCTAATGCTGGGATTAGAAAGCTAGTACTGTTGATTTGTCAAGAAAATTCATCCAGTTCAGTCTGCTGTTCTTGCCTTGTTTAGCTGGAATGTGATTCCAGATCCACAGCTATGTTTATCACCCTCTGATTTACGAGGCTGTTTCAATCAGTGAAGGGCAGTTAGGGATCAGCAATAAATGCTGGCCTTGCCAGCAATTGTTATATTGTGTGAATGAGTAGAAAAATGTAATGTTGTATGTGTACCATTCAAAACTCAAACACAAGACACAAAAGTACACTCTTATAAGCAGGAATGTTGAGAGGGAATTATGTGTATGTGCACATGTTCCATCATCAATAGAACGAAGCAACATATTTCTTCAAAAATAAACCCAAGTACTAAAGTAACAGAAGGTACCAGAGAAACAATGGGGATATGATGGTGTTGTGGTATAGTAACGGAGTAATCCAGAGATCCAAGGGTGGAACTTAAATTCAATAAAAGTCCAGTGAAACCATGAAACCATCTAGTTCACTGATGTTCCTTGGGAAAGGAAATGTGCCATCCTTATCTCGTTTAGCCTTCATGGGCCTCCAGACCCACCACGACATTGACTCTTAAATGGCCAAGCCATGGATAGATTTGTCAGTATCTAACTGTGACACATGGAACAAAAAGGAATGAAACTGGATGGACCAGTCAGCATTAATATAGGCACTAGAAATGACAATGGCATACCCAGTCCTGTTGACTCTGCAAGATCCTCCTTATTAATGTCTGGGGGGGCTTGTGCCAAAACTGAGAGCTGTCTCAGAGATGAGTCAAACGACATAGCAATACTCAGAGAATCATACCTTACAGATAATGTCCCAGAAATCACCATCATTCCTGGGTAAGTCCTGTCAGTGAGACAAGACATAGCAGAGCTAACAGCACAGTGTATATGTGAGGAGATTGTCCTGGGAATCCTCCAACATGAAGTCACATGGCATCAGGTCAAACATGGACAAGCAAACCTCCTGCTTAATTTCACATACAGTCTTCCCTCAGCTGGTGAATCTGTACTCCTCCATATTGAACGCCACCTGGAGGAAACACTGAGGGTGGCAAGGGTGCAGAATGTACTCTCGGTGGGGGACTTCAATGTTCATCATCAAGTGTAGCTCAGTAGTACCAGCATAGACTGAGCTGGCCAGATCCTAAAGCGCTGCTGGACTGGGACTGCAACAGGTGATGAGGAACCCACAAGAGGGAAAACCATAATTGACCTCATCCTCACCAACCTGCCTGTCCGTGATGTATTGATAGGAGTTACCACCACACAGTTCTTGTGGAGACAAAGTTCTGTCTTCATGTTGAGAATACTGTCATTTATGTTATGTACAAAGAAAAGTATTGCACAGGAATGAGTCCTTTAGCCCTCCAAGCACATGCTGATCATGATGCCCCAACAAACGTTTAAAAAAAACCTTCTGCCCTTTCTCAGTCCATATCCCTCTATTCCCTCCCTATCCATGTACCCATCCGGATGCCTCTTAAACATTGCTAATGTGCCTGCTTCCACCTTTCCAGACACCTGCCACTCACCGTGTGAAAAATTCCCCAGCATATCTCCCTTAAACTTTCACCCCCTCACCTTGAACCTGTGCCCCCTTGAAACTAACACTTCCACCCTGGGAAAAAGCCTCTGATTATGCACCTTGTCTATGTCTTTCATTTTGTAGACCTTGATCAAGCCTCCCCTCAGCCACTGTATGAAATGGGATTGACTTTGAATAGATCTAGCAACTCCAGACTGGGCATCCATGAGATGCTGTGGGCCATCTGCAGCAGTAGAATTGTACTTGACCGCGATCTGTAACCTCATGGCCTGGCATATCCCCCACTCTACCATTACCACCAATCCATGGAATCAATTGTTATTCATTGAAGAATGCAGGAGGGCATTCTAGAAGCAGCATCCAGGCAAACCTGGAAATGAGGTGTCAACCTGGGATAGCTACACACAGGACTACTTGCATGCTAAGCAGCAAGTAATAGACTAGAGTTAAGCAATTCCACAACCAACCGGATCAGATGTAAGTTATGCAGTCCTGTCGCATCCAGTCATGAACGGTGGTGGACAATTCACGAACTCACTGGAAGAGGCTCCACAAGAACACTCGCCCTCAATAATTGAGGAGCCCAGCACAACAGTTCAAAAGATAAACATAGGAAATAGGAGGAGGCCATTCAACCCTTTAAACCTGCTGCACCATTCATTATGATTATGGCTGATTCTCCAACTCAATAACCTGTTCCCAGTTCTTCTCTTCCCCCCCCAACGCTCCCCATACCCTGATCCCTTTGGCCCCAAGACCTATATCTAACTCCTACTTGAAAATGAAAGCTGAAGCATGTACATCAATTTTCAACCAGAAGTGCTGAGTGGATGATCCATCTCTGCCTCCTGAAGAAGCTCCTAGCATCACAGATGTTTGTCTTCAGCCAATTTGTGATATTAATAAACTGCTGAAGGTGCTGGATACTGCAAAGACAATGGACCCTGACAATATTCCAGTAATATTACTGAAAGATTGTGCTACAGAAGTTGCTGCACCCCTAGCCAAGCTGTCCCAGGACAGCTCCCACAGTGGCATCTACCTGGCAATATGGAAAACTGCCCAGGTATGTCATGTACACAGTAAACAGGCCAAGTCCAACCCAGCCAATTACTGCCCCATCAGTCTTTTCTCGGTCATCAGTAAAATGATGGATAGTGTCATTAACATGCAATCAAGCGACACTTACTCAGCAGTAACCTGGTTGGAATTACACCTGGCACAAAGGGAGATTGTTATGGTTGGAGATCAGTAGTTCCAGGACATCTCTCCAGGAGGCCCTCAGGGTAGTGTCCCAGGCCCAACCATCTTCAGCTGCTTCATTAATGACCTTCCTTCCATCATAAGGTCAGAAGTGGGGATGTTCGCTGACGACTGCACAATATTTAGCACCATCCGTGGCTTCTCAGATACTGGAACAGTCCATGTCCAAATGCAGCAAGACCTGGGCATTATCCAGGCTTGGGCTGACCAGTGATAAGTAACATTCACACCACACAAGTGCCAGGTAATGATCATCTCCAACAAGAGAGAATCTAACCATTGCCTCTTAATACTCAATGGCATTACTATCCTTAAAATGTCCAACAATCAACATCCAGGGGTTACCATTGACCAGAAGCTGAACTGGACTAGCCATATAAATAATGGCTAGTAGAAGAGTTGGAGGCTAAAAATTCTGTGGTGAATAACTCACCTCCTGAGTCCCCAGGACATGTCACCCATCTCCAAGGTACAAGTCTGATGGAATACCTTTCACTTGCCTGGTTGAGTTCAAGTCCAGTAGCGCTCTAGAAACTTGATACCATCTAGGACAAAGCAGACCACTTGATTGCTATCCCTTCTACAAGCATTCTTTCCCTCCAGCACTGCGCACAGTAGGAACAGTGTACCATCTACAAGATACACCTCAGGAGCCCCCAAGGTTCCTTGGGCAGCATCTTCCAAATCCACCACCACTATCATCTGGAAGGACGAAGGCAGCTGATACTGGGACAGCTATCACCTGCAAATTCCCTCCATCTTAACTTGGAAGTATATTGCCGTTCCTTCACAATCACTGGGTCAAAATCCTGGCAATCCCTCTCTAGCAGCTCTGTGGGTGTATCTATACCTCGGAGTGCAGCGGTTCAAGAAGGCAGCTCACCAGCACCACCTAGATGGCAACTAAGGACAGGCAATAAATGTTGGCCCAACTAACACAGCCCACTTATCAGGTTATTATTGTATTGCTCTTCTTGAGATCTTACTGTGCACAAAGTGGTTATCACATTTCCTACATTACACTGTTTCCTACTAACTACACTTCAAGAGTACTTCACTGACTATAAAGCACTTTGAGATATCATGAAATATGTTTTAAATTCACTACATGTGATATTAAGAGACATCTGAAGGCACTAGATGTTACAAAGTGTATGGGTCCTAACAATATTCCTGCAATACTTCAGTGGTTGCAACGGTTCAAGAAAACAATCCACCACCGTCGTCCCATGGGCAACTAATGATGGGCAATAAATGTTAGCTTAGCTGGCGACATCCACATCTTGTAAATGAATTTTAAAAAGAGATAAATAGAAGTTGAGGAAAATATGAGGAATTGAAAATCTAGGGACAGCTATGAAATTTTATGCAGGTTTAAAAATGAGGATGTAAATGAAATCTGAAATTGTTTTGACCATTGATTTTTTTTCTTGCCTGTAAATTTATTCCGAAGACTAATGCTAAACATTAGCCTAGTTTTGATTTGTCTTTGACTCTGCATCCAGGTTTAGTGTCCATCACTGATACCTCCTGTGTTGCTTGACTGCGTTCCTTTTTATATATTCAATTACTTTTACAACCTTCCTTAATATTTAGATGGTTCAAAGAAGCAGGAAGGACAGTGTGATGCTGCACCACAATTATTTGCAAAGGTAAGCTTATAGAAGTGAGGCATTGCTTTATTAAGGGTACAATGTAGAATATTCCAGGGAAAAATCATTTATTTTTGTTTTGGGTCATCTGAAATCCTAAAAGCCCTGTGCTTCTGGCTACATATCGTTTTTTTTTCTGGTTTCTCTCATTAACTGATCAGATTTAGAAGTGGGATGTGTCTTTCTAAACAAAAACTGCCAGAGAGCACCTTTGCTGAGAGTTACTTCGACTAAGTGCTTGTAACTTCATGCAGGACGGAATGGAAATAAATACTGTTTAATCATGCGTTACAAAATCAATGGGGTGGAACTGGCTAGATTAGGTAAATATGATTTACTAACAGACTCAAGACATTTGTGATCAAATTAATACCTCTATTGCAACAGTGCTATATATACAGGATATTCGTAAACCAAACACTTTAACTGAACCAAAATCCTCACTCTGGAAAAAGCTCCATAAATCTCTGTAAAAACAGGCCTAGGCATATAGATACACTTTTTCAAGAGCCTAGTCTTGTATCTTGCCTGTAATAAAATGTGAAAGCCTAATTGTTTTCTCTTGAGTTGAAAAGGTAGGTTTATATCTCCTGGGCCCAGTATTGTTTGATGAATAAATACGTGATTTTCTTGAAATCTATCTATATTAATTTTATCATCTACTACGAGGGAAGCCACTTCCTAACTACCAGTTTTGTTCCAAGATTAAATTCTTGTTTAGGAATCAGGATTTATATCAACATTATGACAACGCCTTCCCTGAGTCTATCTGTGCAATGGCATGTCCATTAGAATGTGATTGTGTAGAAACACTGGAGGGTTATAGACAGTTATTATCATCATCTTTGTTTATAGAATCAGTGGTGATGTATTCTTTTAATTCATCTGATTAGCTTCCTGAAACATTTTCATTCAAATCTAGTAAGCTTTGTTTTTTTTTGCACAAAGAATAGTTTTCAATTATTTCCTTCAAATAATTGTCCTTTTTACTTTGCTGTAATGTCCCAACTATGTTTGGGTTATAGATTTTAATAAAATGAAAAGAACATGGTTTATGCACGTGATTCAAAGTAACAACTATAAGGTCTTTGAAGAAACGTTCTCTGGGCAGAGTATAAACTAAAAGTAAAATAGTAGCCTCTATAAACATCTAAATGACAATGCAAAATCATGTGATCAGCTGTTAAAGCAACCATTTTACATATATAACACCCCTCCCATTTACTTTCTGTGGTCATGACAAATTACTATGATATTATACATTGGACCAAAAAAATCTAGACACAGTACTACGCATCTTTAATCATTATACACAGTCATGCTGCAAGTCGATCAGGAAAACATCTATCCTTTTAAGCGGGGCAGGCTAGAGGGGCTAGATGGCCTACTCCTCCTATTTCTTATGTTCTTATTTCTTATATTGTATATAGTGAACTGGAATTTGGCTGTCTTGGACCCTAAAAGTCTATCTGGAACTTCAATAGACATTTCTTCTCTTGCAACTAATTCTGTATCATTCTCACATAGTGTAGTAGCAGAGACACAATCATTGAGCAACTCAGATTCAATTATATCCTCTGTTGTAGTATTCACAATGTTAGGAATTAAAGTTGGTAATCTTGGAGATGATTGTGAAGAATAATTTTGAGGTGACAACAATTGATCAGCATGGCATCGCCAAACCAATTCATCTTTGGTTTAAACCGTGTAAGAAATTGGACCTGTTCTAGCTAAAACTATGGCTGGTATCTATTTCTCACTCATAACATAATTACACACTAACACTCGATCTCCTTGTTGAAATGTGTTATTTTGCCCTGACTTTTCATCTAGCAACTTGAGATTGTTGTAGATGCTCTACTATCTCTGAGGCTTTGGGTGGCAATAGCAAATCAAATGTAGTTTTCAACTTTGTTTCAGAATAATGCAGGTGAGCTTTGGTTAGTTGTATGGTCTGATAAGATACCAAAAAAATTATTCATACGATGTGTTAATGAAACTTGCTTATTTGAAGCTTTTAAAGATGTTTCAAGGATTGCATGAACCTTTCAATTAATCCATTGGTTGATGGATGATAAGGTGCCGATTTTATATGCTGAATACCACTGACTTTGAGATAATCCTCAAACTCCCAGGAAGTAAACTGAACCAGTATTGTTAACAATCTGTTTCAAATCTTGCAAAAGTTTTGTCAAGTTTTTCAGTGCTTTATAGAACATAGAACATAGAAGCACAAACAGGCCCTTCGGCCCTCGAGTTGCGCCGATCACATCAACCCCACCAATCTATAGACCTATCTATAACCCCCAATCCCATTAAACCCCATATACTCATCCAGAAGTCTTTTAAAAGACCCCAGCGAGTTCGCCTCCACCACCGACGACGGCAGCCGATTCCATTCACTCACCACCCTCTGAGTGAAAAACTTACCCCTAACATCACTTCTGTACTTCCCTCCCCGCACCTTAAATCTGTGTCCTCTCGTAGCGACCATTTCAACCCGGGGAAATAGCCTCTGAGAGTCCACCCTATCTATTCCTCTCAACATTTTATAAACTTCTATCAGGTCGCCTCTCAACCTTCGCCTCTCCAGGGAAAAGAGTCCCAGCTCCCTCAACCTATCTTCATAAGGCATGCCTCCCAGTCCAGGCAACATCCTTGTAAATCTCCTCTGCACCCTTTCAATAGCTTCTACGTCTTTCCTATAGTGAGGCGACCAGAACTGCGCACAGTACTCCAAATGAGGCCTGACGAGGGTCCTGTAAAGTTGCAGCATTACCTCCCGACTCCTAAACTCAATCCCTCAATTAATGAAGGCCAGTACACCATATGCCTTCTTGACCACCTCCTCCACCTGCGAGGCCGATTTAAGAGTCCTGTGGACCCGGACCCCGAGATCCTTCTGCTCTTCAATGCTACTAAGACCCCTGCCCTTAATAGTGTACTCGTTCATCCCATTGGTTCTGCCGAAATGGACGACTACACATTTATCCGCGTTGAAGTCCATCTACCACTTCTCTGCCCATTCCTGCATCCTATCTATGTCCTGCTGCAACTTTTGACATCCTTCCAGACCATCCACAACACCGCCGACCTTCGTGTCATCAGCGAACTTGCTAACCCATCCCTCCACTTCTTCATCCAGGTCATTTATGAAAATGACAAACAGCAAGGGTCCCAGAACAGATCCCTGGGGCACCCCACTGGTGACTGACCTCCATTCCGAAAAAGAACCATCCACAACCACTCTCTGCCTTCTGCAGGCAAGCCAGTTCTGGATCCACAAGGCCAAAGGCCCTTGGATCCCATGCCCTCTCACCTTCTCAAGAAGTCTTGCATGGGGGACCTTATCAAAAGCCTTGCTGAAGTCCATGTACACTACGTCCACGGCACTTCCTTCGTCAATGTGTTCAGTCACATTATCGAAGAACTCAACTCAACTCAACTCAACTTTGTTCAGATGTAGTTGATTTCATGCATTGTAGGATACCTACAGTGCAGAAAGAGGCCATTTGGTCCATCGAGTCTGTATTGACTCTCTGAAAGAACATCTTATCCAGGTCTGCTCTATCCCCCTAACCCTAATTTTGGTGACTGAGTATCCATTAATTATGACTAAGCCTTCAAATGGACTAGCAAAATCTACATGCAATCATTGCCATTGCCAGTGGTGTAAGTGAGGCAATGATGGTCTATTTCATATTCATGCACAAGATTAACACAGTCCCACTTTGTCTTCAGTCTGAACATTCAGGCCCTGCCACCAAAAATAATGTGCCAAATCCTTCATCCTGACTATAGCAGAATGGCCTTCGTTTTGTTCACAAACTCTTCCATGCAGGCTAGGATGAATGGTCACTATGAATCCCCCTGATAGACGCACACTTTGGACGGTTAATTCAACCTTCCCTGACATTCAAATCATTGAATGTATTTGAGAGACACCTGGGTATAGCACTTGGAGGCAAATGGGATCAAAGGTTATGGGGAGAAGGTAGGATTAGGCTATTAATTTGGAGAATCAGCCATGATTGTGGTGAATGGTGGAGCAGGCTCCAAGGGCTGAATGGCTTCCTTCTGCTCCTATATTCTATGTTTTTATAACACACATGGTTTCGGATCAGGAGGTGGCTAATGCGTTCCAGCTATCATTCCTTTCAAGACGATATCCACCACCTTCCCCATCATTGATCATTTCTGGTATCTCTCTGAACTTCAGAAGCTGTCACAGGCAAATGATCTACTCCTGAAAAAATAAAGAACGTTCACAAAACTAGTTAATGGTAGCTGCTTAATAGGTAAAGGTAAGTGTGACAATGCATTAGAATGGCACTCTGATGGTATGCCTTTATAGTTCCCTTTTTACCCTGGAGACTAATGACTTGATGTATTCCTTTCTTTTCAAAGAACGCCAACTGTAGAGCAAAGCATTCCTTTTTAAATGTGCCAGACACTGTCTCGAATCTTCTCTGATGAGATAAACAAAGAACAAAGAACAACCCAGCACGGGAAACAGGCCCTTCGGCCCAACGAGCCCACGCCGCCACATGGGGCGCCAGATGGGGGAAATTTTTTTTATGGCCACAGAGAGCTTTTTTAAAATCTGGGTCTTCCTTCACTGGAATTTCCATCTGTTGTTGCTTCTGTTTGGGGGCTTATTAACTTGCTGGACAGCTGGTTCGTGATGCAGTGTGACACCATCATCACTGGTTCAATTCCTATACCAGCTGAGGTTATTCAAGAAGGCCTGCCTTGCTCTCTGCTCAATGGGGAGTAGCCCATGGTAATCTGAGACAAACGCAGCTTTACTTGCTTTCCCCCAATCTTCTAATATTCGCAGTGTGAGGACGCACAATTTTTTTCTTCTTGGGATTTTTTAAACATTCTTGATGAAACAAAATCCTGACTCGCTGACAATTTTCTTTCTGTAATGTCAGAGTGAGACATGTATGTGGTACATAAAAGGCCCTTTGGCCCATTGTGTGTGCCGGTCAAAGACATACCACTTAACTATTCTAATCCCACTTTCCAGCACCTGCTTCATAGCCTTGTCAGCCTTGGTATCGCAAGTGCACATCTAAATATTTAATTATTGTGAGGGTCTCTGCCTCCACCACCCTTTCAGGCAGAGTGTTCCAAACTCCCACCACCCCCTTGGGTGTGAAAGTTTCCTCACATCCCCTCTAAACTTACTACTGCTAACCAAAGCAAATAATGTAGTTTGCATATATGGGTTCAAAGTAACAACAAGGTTCATTGACAAGATGTTCTCTGTACCGAGTAAAACAGCAACCTCTACAATACCCAAATGACATAAAAAAACAACCTGCAATTTTTTAAAATATATAACATTTGCCACATATAATGAACTCCATCTTTTCTTCCCATACAAATGTGTCTTATTAATTGGCCTTAAAGTGGCTGAGCAAATACTCAGTTGTATCGTGCAGTGGTTCAGGATGGCAATTTGCCATCAGTTTCTCAAGGTAACAAAGGATGGGTAATATATGCTGGCCTTGCAATGCTCGCATCCTGAGAATGAATCTTTTGAGAATGGTTTTCTGGTTGTTGTGATCATGCTGAATCTCTTAATCTTCAGGTGAGGGATGTCGACCAGAGTGGAGAGTGGTTCCAGGAAGGGATGAAACTGGAAGCAATTGATCCACTGAATCTTTCTGCAATTTGTGTGGCCACTGTTCGAAAGGTATTTTTTGCTTGGACTTTCAGTTTCTATTTAGCCCACAGAGACAATATCATCTTGCTGCCAAACCTGCATCCTTTGTACCATTCATTTATGAAAGGTGGAGTTAGGCAAAAGGCGGGGAATTATAGGCTGGTTAGCTTAACGTCTGTGGTAGGTAAAATGTTAGAATCCGTCATTAAGGAGGAAATTGCAAGGCATCTTGAAGGGAATTGCTTGATAGAGCAGACGCAGCACGGTTTCATTAAAGGAAAGTCATGTCTGACAAATTTACTGGAGTTCTACGAGGATGTGTCTAGGGCGGTGGATAGAGGAGAGCCAGTGGATGTGGTCTTTCTAGATTTTCAGAAGGCATTTGACAAAGTACCTCACAAGAGGTTATTGCAGAAGGCCGAGGGACATGGAGTTGGGGGTAGGGTGTTAGCGTGGATAGAGGATTGGTTGTCAAATAGGAGGCAGAGAGTGGGGGTCAATGGGTGCTATTCGGATTGGCGGATGGTGACTAGTGGAGTGCCCCAGGGGTCGGTGCTGGGGCCTCAGCTTTTTACCATTTATATAGATGATCTGGAGGAGGGAACCGAGTGTAGGGTGTCGAAATTTGCTGATGACACCAAGATTGGGGGAACGGCATATTGTGCAGAGGGTGTGGAGAGTCTGCAGAAGGATCTAGATAGGCTGGGCGAATGGGCCAGGAAATGGCAAATGGAATTTAATGTTGGCAAGTGTGAGGTGGTCCACTTTGGTAGGAAGAATGGTAGGAAGGACTATTATGGGGCAAAAAACTGCAGCAGGCGACGGTGCAGAGGGACCTCGGGGTCCTTGTACATGAGTCGCAAAAACCCAGCTTGCAGGTGCAGCAGGTGGTCAGGAAGGCAAATGGGATGCTGGCCTTCATAGCGAGGGGGATTGAATATAAAAGTAGGGAGGTCTTGCTGCAGCTGTATAGGGCATTGGTGAGGCCGCAGCTGGAGTACTGTGTGCAGTTTTGGGCGCCGCACCTGCGCAAAGATATTTTGGCCTTGGAGGGACTGCAGAGGAGGTTTACTAAGCTGATACCGGAGTTGAGGGGGTTGAGGTATGAGGAGAGGCTGAATAAACTGGGTTTGTACTCGTTAGAGTTTAGAAGAATGAGGGGAGATCTCATTGAGACGTATAAGATGATGAATGGGATGGATAGGATAGAGGTGGAGAGACTCTTCCCGCTCAAAAAAGACAGTAGGACTAGGGGGCACAGCCTCAAGATAAAAGGGGGGCGGTTTAGAACGGAGTTGAGGAGGAACTTCTTCACTCAAAGGGTGGTGAATCTCTGGAATTCTCTGCCCGTTGAAGTGGTGGAGGCTGCCTCGCTAAATATTTTTAAGACGCGGGTTGATGGGTTTTTGATAAGAGAGGGGATTATGGGTTATGGGGAGAAAGCGGGAAAGTGGAACTGAGCAGCGACAGATCAGCCATTATCTTATTGAATGGTGGGGCAGGCTCGAAGGGCTAGATGGCCTACTCCTGCTCCTATTTCTTATGTTATGTTAACCTGTTAATCAGAACCCAAGAGTATAGTGTTCATAAGTAGCTGGTCTTGTCTAGCCCTGGTAAAAACCTATTTTGCACATCTGTAAATTCAAATGATCAGCCTAGACTTTTTTAATATTTAAAGCAATTGCTGTATATTTGAGGTTTAAAACCACCATACTAATTAGTTGAGCTATTTCTGGATTACTTTGTTCATGAAGGTTGATCCCCTGTTGCCTGTTGTTGGAGTCTTAGAACCAAGATCAAAAGCAAGCAAACATTCTGATTGCAGTAATGAAATACAATCTTCCCATTAATCTGTTTTTGTAAAAAATGAAAAAATCCCCCTATTTTGCTGGGAGGAAGACTTCAGTGACACTCTGAATATATGCAAAACTGTGTTTTTACCCAGAAGTGGAGCCAACCAGGTCTCAATCTGTAGGAGTGAATTTCTTCACTGAGATGGTGTAGTTTTCTTAATCCTGCAGTAACCTTTCTCATTTGCTTTGCTAACCAGAGCTGCAGAAATGTTTTGGCTCCCAAGTTGAATTTGTTGGTTTGGGTTTCCCTGAGTTACTCAGGGAGGAGAAATTATCATTGCCTGTGTTCTTGTTCTTCTGCAGCCAGCTGCATGGGGCGTCTGTGAATTTTTGTGGTCGTGTTGTGTGCTTTTCTCATCTCCTGACTTGCTGATTTTCCATTATCTTTCTCAGGTATTGGCTGAGGGCTACCTGATGATTGGTATTGATGGCTCAGAGGCAGCAGATGGCTCAGACTGGTTTTGCTACCACTCCACTTCGCCATCAATCTTTCCTGTGGGGTTCTGTGAAATTAACAAGATTGAATTGACACCTCCCAGAGGTAATGCTGTTCTCATTGGCTGTTTGTAACAGTTTGTTACGCATTGTACCTACCTTCAAAATAGTGTGAAACATTGCATTGGGATATGTTTGGGTGGTACAGTGTAAATTAATTTTATGCTGGGCATTGATGCTCATTGTCTGCTTCACATTCCGTTAAATTCAACTTCTCTTGTAAATTTACTGCCATTGAGTTGGTTGATAATGTGATTCCTTCAGAGTGGCGCTCAGGTCAGTGAACGCAGAGCTGCCCTTGAAACCCAAGTTACTTAATGATGTGAACATCGTTTGAGATGATTTGAGAATTGGTGTGAAATGTTGCAGCAAAGTCAGTTCAGGGTTGATCCTTGTCAGAGAGCTTGTATTAGACACATTATTTTTCACATTTAGCCTTGCTTTTAACCCATGTAAGAGTGTGGCTATCTCCACTTCAGGGTTTGGTGATGGGTGAAACTGAAAAGGAGAATTTGAGGCTGCAGGTTGCCAGTCTAGTCCACTCTAAACTAGAGCAACTCTGCAGCAACTTACTACTGATAATGGACCCTGTCTTCCATTGTATTGTGTCTGCACTGCCTGTGTAACGCACGTGCCATTGTTGTTCAGAGCTACTTTTTAGTCATTCGGCTGTAATGTCTTTTCTAACCCTTCAGTGCAGTGCAGTTGAAAGTGCCGTTTTCAGCGGGAGCCATCAGACTGAGGCCCCACCTGCCCTGTGGTGGATGCGAAAGATCCCAGGGGCCTACTTCAAAGATGAAAAGTGAAGTTCTCTCTGGTTGCCTAGCTAATATCTCTACAAACAGTGTCACTTTTAAAATAAAGCTGATCATAAGAACATAAGAAATAGGAGCAGGAGTAGGCCAACTAGCCCTTCGAGCCTGCCCCGCCATTCAATAAGATCATGGCTGATCTGTCGTGGCTCAGTTCCACATTTCCGCCCTCTCCCCATTCAGAGTGGCACTTGTCCCTTAAAAATTGAGGAGACTTACTATATATCTCACACAGTATAAAATCCCAAGTATCAAGAAGGTACCAGAACAGATGTCTGGTCTGACTTGTTCTTGATCATGAAGAAATCAGTCTTTTACAATTAGCCTGGGCATCCCTGGGCTAAGGAAATGAAAAACAATTCGAGTTCTTGCTTTATGTCACCATTCACTCACTGACAAAGTACAGATGTGCGTAATGAATATACAATGGGATTAGGTTCAGTGGTAATGCTGCCATGGATGAATAACCAGTTAATGGCCGTATGGATCAGACACATCTCCAAAGCCATGCAAAACATGCAATCATCTGCAAAAAGGAAGGAAGAATAATAAATGGGGAGGGGGGAGGCATTGTAGCCGCTTCTGTTTTCTTTCCCTGTACTGGTTTATTATTTGAAGTCAGAATGTGGACTGATATCCTGTCATTTTGAGCCATTCAACTGTTCCACCAGTTGAACCTAAGAGGTAGATGTCAGGGTCACAGTTTCTGATTCAGGATAAATGAACATTTTTTTCTGCTGCCTATTTTACAGGTTACTCCAAAATTCCTTTCAAGTGGTTCGATTACCTTAGGGAATCAGGATCTGTTGCAGCACCTGTCAAACTATTCAACAAGGTGAGAACATAAAGTAAAGTTTATTTATTAGTCACAACTAAGGCTTACATTAACACTGCAGTGAAGTTATTGTGAAATTCCTCTAGTCGCCACACTCCAGTGCTTGTTCGGGTCAATGCACCTAACTAGCATGTCTTTCAGACTGTGGGAGAAAACCAGAGCACCTGGAGGAAACCCAAACAGACATGGGGAGAATGTGCAAACTCCACACAGACAGTGACCCAAGCAGGGAATTGAACCTGGGTCCCTGGTGCTGAGAGGTAGCAGTGCTAACCACTGCACTGACATAAGGTGTCAGAGATGCAAATACTTCTGCTTCCTCTGCTCATTGGGGAAACTCCTTTAAAAAGCAACTTGGGTCTTGGAGAACTCTTAGTCATTGATACCTGGACCTATTTTAAGCTGATATAGATTGTTCCATCAAGGTCCCTTGTCTGACATGACCTTTGTTAGCAAGCTGAGATTGCTGTCACATTTTCAGCTGCTCACACTGCTCTGTGATTCTGAATGCATCTATTAGATATTGGTTTGTGCACAAATTAGTTAATTTTAACATTTGGATAGCAAACAATCACATTCTGAGTTTGAGTGAGACTTGCTTTGATGAAGCATTGACCCACACGATGACTAGGTGGGACCCAGGTTTAATCTCTTGCTAGAGTTTGTTTAATCCCAGCCAGGGCTCCTGAGATGTTGTAACTGGCCCCCACACGGTAGACCTAAATGAAAGCCAGGTACCACTCCTAGTGGCTGTTGAATAAGTCCTGCTGGAAATTGCTTATGTGCAGTAGTTGAGATTTCACTGAGATCCTCCCCTTTGAGTTCATTCTGTTTCTACTCACTGAAACATAAGTGGGATGTGGCCTCTGGTGTGCTATCAGAGGGCAGCCCACACTCTGAGCTGACCCTAGCACTAGGCACTGCCTATAGGACTGTTGTTTTGATGAGTTTTCAAATTTTCTGATCTTTAACTCTCTCTTCAAACATAGGAAGTCCCAAACCATGGCTTCCGAGTGGGAATGAAACTGGAAGCCGTGGATCTAATGGAGCCACGCTTGGTGTGCGTAGCAACCGTTACCCGCATTGTCCACCGGCTCCTCAGGATCCACTTTGATGGCTGGGAGGATGAGTATGACCAGTGGGTGGATTGTGAATCTCCTGATCTCTATCCTGTCGGCTGGTGTGAACTGACAGGCTACCAGCTTCAACCTCCAGCATCGCAGTGTAAGTGACCAGGATTTTTTTTAAAATCAGTTGGCAGCATGGGGTGTGTGTCTTTCTGTGTTCATAGTGTGGGTGTTACTGCCAAGCCCAGCATTCATGGTCCCTCCCTAATTGCCCTTAAGATGCAGGTGACAGCTCAGCCCAATCTCCAAGACATGCACACCTAAGCCTGAAGGAAACCACATATAATTAAAGTTTCCACTTTTATTTTGACAATTAATATTCAACGGTGAGCTACCACTTTTGAATACAACTTTCAGAGAGCAATTTATTATAACCATGTTGCTCTGGCTCTGGAGCTCTGTGTAGGCCAGATCAGTTGACAGATTTCCTTCATTTAAAGGGCATTAGTGAACCAGACAGGTTTTTAAAACAATCAACAATGGTTTCATACTCATCATTCCATCTGCAATTCCAGATTTTTATTGAATTCAAATTTCACCATCTGTCTTTATGGGATTTGAACCTGGGTGCAGGAACAATATCACCACATCACTGCCTCCCCAGATAATCATGGCTGATCCCTATTTCAATGCCATATTCCCATCCTCTGCCCATACCTTTTGACTCCTTAAATCTATTCAGTGACTTGCCCTCCACAGCATTTCAATGAGATCCCCTCTCATTCTTCTAAACTCCAGTGAATATGGGCCCAGTCCACTCAATCTCTTCTCAAATGACAATCCCAGCAATCAGTGTGGGTGAACTTTTGCTGCAACCTGTATGGCAAGTATGTCCTTTCTTGGGTGAAGAGATCAAAATTTCACACAATAGTCCACGTCAAGGCCCTGTACAGTTGTAGTAAGATATCCTTGCACCTGAACTTAAGTCCTCTTGTAATGATGCCAGACATAGGGCGGCACGGTAGCACAGTGGTTAGCACTGCTGCTTCACAGCTCCAGGGTCCTGGGTTCGATTCCCGGCTCGGGTCACTGCCTGTGTGGAGTTTGCACATTCTCCTCGTGTCTGCGTGGATTTTCTCCGGGTGCTCCGGTTTCCTCCCACAGTCCAAAGATGTGCGGGTTAGGTTCATTGGCTATGCTAAAAATTGCCCCTTAGTGTCCTGGGATGTGTAGGTTAGAGGGATTATCAGGTAAATGTGTAGGGATATGGGGATAGGGTCTGGATGGGATTGTGTTCGGTGCAGACTCGATGGGCCGAAGGGCCTGTTTCTGCACTGTAGGGTTCTATGTAGGGTTCTATACCATTTCCCTTTTTAACTGCTTGCTGTACTTGCGTGTGTGTTTTTGGTGACTGGTGTACAAGGATACCCTTCTCGTGTCAACATTTCCCATCAATCACCATTTGAATTGAATTATAGAGTTAGAGATTTTACAGCACAGAAAGAGGCCTTTGGGCCCATCGTATCTACTCTGGCCAGCAAGCATCGATTTATTCCAATTCCTTTTTCCTGCAACTGGCCCATAGCCTTTAATGCTATGGCATTTCAAATGCTCATTGAAATGCTGCTTCAATGTATGAATACTCTGCCATTCTGTTTTTGTCCGAAGTGGATATCTTCATATTTATCCATGTTATACTTCCATGTATTTATCCACTCTCACAACTTGACTAAATTACGTTGAAGTCTCTTAACATCCAACTCACCACTCTCATTCCCACCAAATTTTGTATCATCAGCAAACTTGAAAATATTACATCTGGTTCCCTCATCCAAATCATTGATGTGTATTGTGAACAGCTGAGTCTCAAATGTGGGACACTACTAATCACCGTCTGCTGTTACAAAAAAGACCAATTTCTTCCTATTCTGTTTCCTGTCTGCTAACCAATTCTCAATCCATACCAATCCCATGTGCTTTAGTCTTGCACAGAAAACTCTTTTTTTTAATGTGAGACTTCATCAACACTTTTTGAAAATCTAAATACATCACATTCACTGGTTCCCCTCCATTTATTCTGCAAGTTACATCCTCAATCCCTAGCAGGTTTGTCAAACTAGATTGCCCTTTCATAATTCATGCTGACTTTGTTTATTTCTGTTGATATTGTCTTGGTGTCCTCTTAGCACATTGTTTACATTAGACTGTAGCATTTATTGATTTTAGGCTAACCAGTCTAGTTCCCTATTTACTTTTTTAAAAAAAATAGCGGGGTCACATTTGTCACCACCCAACCTGCTTGGACTATTCCAGAATCAACAGAATTTTCATAGTCATATGAAATAGGGGTAGGAGTAGGCAGTCCAGCCCCTCGAGCCTCCTCTGCCCTTTACAATCATGGCTGATCTCAATTCGACCTGCCTGTTCACCATAGCTTTTCAAACCCTTACTAATTAAAAGTCTGTCCACTTTTCCTTAAAGCTACTTAAGTTTGTTTTATGATCCAGCTTCCCTCCTCTTGTATAAGTCTTGGTACAATATAACTTTATATTTGGTTTAATTATTGTCATGTGTCAGTACACAGTGAAAAGTATTGTTTCTTGCACGCTACACAAACAAAGTGTACTGTATAAGGAGAAGGATGGGAGAGGATGCAGATTGTATTGTTACAGTCATAGCTAGGGTGTAGAGCAAGATCAACTTAATACAAGGTAGGTCAATTCAAAAGTCTGATGGCATAAAGGAAGAAGCTGTTCTTGAATTGGTTGATACGTGTCTTCAGACTTGTGTCTTTTTCCTGATGGAGAGCGAGGCGCGTGGGGGTCCTTGATTATGCTGGCCGCTTTTCCAAGGCAGTGGAATGTGTAGACAGAGTCATCCGTTTTGTTCATTTGATCTGTTACTATCTTTTGCTTTCTCTTGACACTCGGGCTCATCACTAATCTATACTCCTACGTTTGACTTCCTAATTTTGCATGCAACTGAACCTTCGCCCCCCTCCCGCTCTTCAGTTTAAAGCCCTCTCTACTTCCCTAGTTATACGATCTGCAAGAACACGGATCCCAGCATGGTTCAGATGTTGGATGTCCCAATGATACAGCCCCCACTCTCCCCAGTATTGATGCTTTTGCCATGTATTCATCGTTCAAATTTTATGTACCCTTTGCAAATTTGCACATGGGGCTTGGGTAGTAGTCCACAGATTATAACCTGGAAGCTTTGTATTTTCAATTCTGTACCTAATTTGGGAGGGCAGCCGACCTTTGACATGATCCTCCACAGGCCTTGTTGGCTTAGTCTTGAAGGCTTTCGCAAGGTCGTCAGAGGTTGTGTAGAGCTCACAATTCTGCTCCTGACGCTTCTCCTGAAGTTGGCCCACAACCTTTGCGGAAGCCACACTGTGACTCTGGAAGCAGGCCCAGGTCCAGATAAGTGACTAGGCGATTTAGCAGGACTCTTGCGAAGATTATTCCTGTGATGGAGAGCAGCGAGATTCCTTGGTTGTCACATACTTGCCGGTTGCCCTTCTTCTTGTAGAGGTGTACAATGGAAGCATCTTTAAGTTCCTGAGGAATGGATCCTTGCTTCCAAAAGGACTGGAACAACTCAATGAGCTTCTTGATAAATGTTGTCTGTTGCCTCATCGTTAATAGATGACGGTTGGTTGAGGACGGCTTTGAAGTGTTCAGCCCATCCCTGCAGGATCTGAGCCTTCTCTGCAATGAGAGTTGTACCATCTGTACTCAGGACGGGGGAAGTCTCGAGAGATTGAGGTCCATAGAGAGTGTTGAGGGCTTCATAGAACAGTTTCAAGTCGTTTCTGTCTGCGTATCTCTGTATTTCATCTGCCTTAGCACTCAGCCAGGCATCCTGCATTTTATGCAGTTTATTCTGGACTGTCCTGCGAGCACTGTCCACCTCGTGTCAAATGAGGGGCATTCACACGGCGGGTCGTGCATGGGCTGCTCTTGGAAGTTCCAGGAGTGGCCTAGTACTTCATGTCGGTGTGTGTGCTTGATCCTGGACCGGTAGATGGGCACCGCAACAGCTCAGTGACTAGCACTGCTGGCTGTGCAGGCACATGGATTTGGGCCTGTGCCTTGGGCATTCCTGTGAGAATGCGGAGTTTGCGCATTCTCCCTGTGGTTGCGTGGGTTTCCTCCGGGCGCTCCGGTTTCCTCCCACACCCCAAAGATGGGCTCTCAGGCTAATTGGTTTTTACCAAATTGACACTATTTCTTCCCTGAATCTGACTGAGTAGGATTCCATTCGTAGACATGCAGGGTAGAATAGGTGTAGGGTGATGTGGCGGCGCGGGCTCGTTGGGCCGAAGGGCCTGTTTCCCGTGCTGGTTTGTTCTTTGTTCACTGGTAAAACATTTTCCTTGGCAGCTGAAGATGGGTCGTTCTGACAGGCCTGATGAAGACAGTGCTTTTCAACAAGTAAAGCCTGTATCTCCTCATCATTCTCATCGAACCAATCATGTTGCTTGCAGGTGGAGGTCCTGAGCATCTTTAGCGCGGATGTATGGATAGTATCCCTGAAGCGTTCCCAGTCGTCGTCAGCACTGCTTGCGAGGTGTAGGTCAGCAAGTGTAATTTCTAAGTCTTCAGCCAGTGCTGAAGCTATGCTGGGGTTCTTTAGCTTGGCCACATTGATTCTTTTCATAACCTTGTGGTTGCCTCTTGGGTCTGATGCAGAGCCTCATTTTGGAGACAATGAGCCTGTGATCTGTCCAGCAGTCAGCACCACACGTGGCCTTGGTTACTCTGACACCCTGCCTGTCTTTTCTCCTGACAATGACAGAAAATTGTTCGAGCGGGGGTGCATCTAGGAGGTCTCGTTGCAGGTAGGCAGATGGAAGGCTGTCTTGGCGATGAGGAGGTTGTGTGCTGCACAGGTCTTCAGTAAGAGTACGCCGTTACTGTTACGCTTGCCCACTCCATGCCTCCCAATGACTCCCTGCCAGATTTCAGAGTCACAACCTACTCTTGCATTGAAATTGCCAAGCAAGATCAGCTTGTCGGTACTGCTCACTGCTGATAATAGGGCGTCTAGTTCTTCGTAGAACTTGTCTTTCATCTCATCTAGGTTGTTCATTGTGGGTGCATAGGCGCTGATCAGGGTGGCCTGACTTCTGCGGAAGCTGTAACGTCATAAGCTGGTCGTTCACACCGTTGGATAGACTATCAAGTTTCCGAACAAGATGACTCCTGACAGCGAATCCAACTCCAGCATCACGACGTTCATTGCTGCTGCGACCGTTTCAGAAAAAGGTGTATTCACCTCCAGTTTTAGTCAACTGACCTACGTTGGCAAGACAACATAAGAACATAAGAAATAGGAGCAGGAGTAGGCCATCTAGTTTCACTCAGGGCTGCAATGTCAGTGTTGTCTCTTGCAAGCTCTCTGGTAACTAAGGCTGTTCTTCTCTCTGGCCTGTCTGCTGTAGGGTTGTCCAAAAGCATGCGCACGTCCCAAGTGCCAGTGGTGAGCGGTGTCACCTTGTGTTTTGTTTTGTTCGACTGCAAGTTGGGATCCCCGCCAACTGCGGTAAACTGGCGAGGGTGTAGTGAAGCAGGCAATGTTTAGGGCACTTTTTCTCATCCCTTCCTCATTCTACAGAAGTGAGCAGTGCGTTCCTGAAGAGGACTGCTCTGTCGCCCAGGTAGGCGCCGAGTTCCACTGCTGCTTCGGTCACCGGAAAACGACCATTAGACTTGAGCTGCCTGCGTGCAGGTCTGTGACTACAGCTCCCAGTGTATCCACACCTGCTGCTTCATCGCTCGCCCATCGTCACAGGACTTCAAGCGTTGAACAGGACACTGATGAAGATGGTGTTGAAACTAGCGCTTGATTTGGTTTAAAGTGAGAGAGAGTTGCGCATTGTCAGCCTCACTCTCTCTTCCCAATTCCCATCTAGATCCAGTGGCAAGACAAGAGTCAAGACGGCATGAGCTGGGACTAGACGCAGTGGATGACCAGGACGTCTTCTGTGTCTTGTCCTGCTCTTTGCGTTCCACGATGCTTGCAGAGATTGCCTACTTAACCGTTGGACCTTCCATTGGTCTCGTCCGCTCAATCCGCTGGACTCTGTCTTCACATTGCCCTTTCTCACCGAGGGTTGAGAGACGTTGGCTACCCTCACCGGGTTTAGCTGGCTTGTTGAGGCCATTGCCCAGAGTGTGGCCGCTGTCGCAAGCAAACAGCTACGGGGAGCCACAGGTGGGAGCTGAATGCCAGGTTGCTGCCTAGATGGAACACGACTACAGGATTTTTTCCCTGCCGTGTAGGTTCCTTTCCAACCCTGAGTCAATGGCTTGAAATGGCACTGGGTAGGCAACACAACCATTAAGACTCTCGATCCACATTGTCTATTCTCCTGACTATCCTATCCCCAACTATGACTACATTTGTCTTTTCTCCCCCCACTTAAGCAGCCCCCTGAGCCACACTGTTTGCTCAACTCAAATAGTCCCCACTTTCATCCACATGGAGCAAGAATCTCAAACCTGTTGGATAAGAACAGAGGCTGAGGCTCCTGCAGTGCTACCTCTTGGATCTCTCTACCTGCCTTGCTCTCAATCTGACCCCTAACAGAATTTAAGGCAGTTAATCCAAGGTGGTGTGACTGCCTCCTGAAACTCAGCATCCAGGTAACTCTCCCCTTCCCTGATATGTTGTAATGTCTGAGATTCAGACTCCAGCTCTCAAACTTTGAGCCAAAGTTCCTTGAACAGTGAACCTGCCATAGATGAGGTTGCTATGAACCACAGTGGTGTCCACTAGCTTCTGCTTTGATCCACCTGCTCTCACATGTTGCAGCTACAACATATCACCTGGCCCTGCATCCCTATTTTATTTAATTAGAATTTATTTAATTTAGAATTTTAATTTGCTTTTACTTGTATCACTAATCTTTCCACAATTTCTGTTTCCCTACCTAGCCTTCACTTCCAAAGTCAGTAAGGTAGAAGAGAAAAGAACTCGTCTACCAGGCACTTACCTGTGATATCACACAGATATGTCCACTCCTTGTGTCGAGGCCTATAACTGCTCCCACTAACCTGTGAACACAATAAAGGAAAACAAGACACAGCAATTCCCCCTCCCCCAGCTTCCTAATCATCCACACTTGCCTTAACTCCTAAGCACTGAGTGCAAAAGGCACTCTGTGATAAGGCACCGGCAAGCTTGTTTTCACGATCAGGCCATTTGGCTAAGATGCAAATAAGATCAAGCCCTGGAGGAGGAGCTACACCTACTCCAGTCAGCTTGGATCATGTAGATCAAGCCCAAGACAGGAGGTGAGAGCCCTGTCCTGTCAGCTTGGATTGGGAATGTCCCAACTTGTTGGGACTCTGAATTGGGTTTAATTTGACTTGATTGGATTGGAATAAAGTTTTAAAAAAAAAATCTGTCTCCCCTATTTAAACATACCAGTCTGAACTTGCTTCCTAACCGCCCTAAATTAATCCTCTGGCTAGTCCACCGAAGGCCCCTTGTTTTTACATCCTTTAGATCTAAAGAATTTTCATACTTCCAGTAGTAATTTGTAAACCAGAAAATTTACTTGCAATTTGTATTAGATTTCAGAAAATCTTACACAATAATCTTTTTTTTTACATACTTATAGAATGTTTTGTAGATTGGTTTTTATGTTCATTGCAGATTTACTCTCCCCTCTTGATCTCTTAGTCCTCCTTTACTGAATTTTAACAGCTTCCATTCCCCAGGCTTGTTTCTTTTTTCAAGCAACTTTATATGACTCCTTTCTGGATCTAATAATAGCCTTAATTTCTTTTATTAGCCATGATTGGGCTTTTCTTGTAATTTTTTTTTGTTTATGAGCTGTGTGCATTTGTTGCCAATCCTAATTAATTACCTCTTGAACTGAGTGTCTTGCTCAGCCATTTCAGAGGGCAGTTAAGAATTAACTGTGTTGCTGTAGCTCTGGAGTTGCAAATGGGCCAGACAAGGATGGATTGTTGGAACAATCAACACTGGTCTGATGGTCACAGCCTTTTAATTCCAGATATTTATTGAACTCAAATTTTACCATTGGCTGTGGTGGGATTTGAGCCTGGATCCCAGAACATTATCCACTAGTCCACTAAGCCACCACTTCCCCATAAAGGAAATGTACCCCTGTTTCTTAAAGATTCTCCATTGTTTACTCATCACCATGCTTATTAATGAAGTCCCCCAATTTATCTTGGCTAACTGACACCTCATACCCTTGTAGCTTCCTTTGTTTCAATTTAGGACCTCTGTTTCAGAGCTAATTCACTTTCCATCCTAATACTGTATTGTTTACGGCTCTCATTTTGAAACAGTCATTTGGTTTCCATGTCTCTTTCTCATAGGAACATAGGAATTAGAAGCAGAAGTCAGCAAATTCAGCCCTTTGAGCCTGATCTGCCATTCAATTAGATCATGGCTGATCTCTCTCTGATCTCAAATCCATCTCCCTACCTATTCCCCATATCCCCTTGTCCCTATTTTTATTAGAAATATACCTATCAACTTCTTGAAACCATTCAACGATTCAGACTTCACCGTACCATGAGGCAGTGAGTTCACAAATTCACCACCCTCTGTGAGTAATAGTTCCTTCTCATCTGAGTTTTAAATCTACTGCCTCTCAACCTATATCCCCAACCTCTTGTCCTAGATTGTCTCATAACAGGAAACTTTGGTCTACATTTACTTTATCAGTCCCTTTTTAAAATTTTATACACCTCAATCAGATCCCCTCTCATCTTTTTAAACTCCAGCAAGTATAAGCCCAGATTGTTTAATCTCTCCTCGTGTCAACCCTTCATCCCCGGAATCAATCTGGTGAACCTCCTCTGAACTGCCTCCAATGCCACCACATCCTTCCTCAAATAAGGAGACCAAAACTGAACCCAATACTCTGGATGTCGTCTCACCAGCACCCTATACAACTGCAGCAACACTTCTCTACTTTCATGCTCCAATCCCTTTGCACTAAATGCTAACAGTCCGTTTGCCTTTTTCATTACATGCTGCACCTGCAAGGTGCCACGGTGGCACAGTGATTAGCATTGCTGCTTCCCAGCGCTAGGGACCCGAGTTCGATTCCCCAACTTGGGTCACTGTCTGTTTGGTGTTTGCACGTTGTTCCTGTGTCTGCATGGGTTTCCTTCAAGCGCCCTAATTTCCTCCCACATTCTGAAAGATGCGCTGGTTAGGTGCATTGACCTGAACAGGTGCCGGACTGTGGCAACTAGGGGAATTTCATAGTAACTTCATTGTAGTGTTAATGTAAGTCTTGTGACTAATAAATAAACTTGAACTTTAAACCTGCATTCTGACTTTCTGTAATTCATGAACGTAGTCGCCCAGATTCCTGTGCTTTCCATTTAGGTAATTTGCCTTTGTTTTTTCTGCCAAAATGGATAACCTCACACTTATCCGCATTAAACTCCATCTGCCAAACTTTGTCCCATTCTCTGAGCCTATCTATAGCCATCTGTAAATTCTTTATATCCTCTTCACTGCCTGCTTTCCCACCTATTTTAGTATCATCCACAACTTTTGCGATGTTACACTTTGTCCCTGCTTACAGATCATTCATATAGATTATAAAGAGTTGAGGTCTGAGGACTGACTCCTGTGGCACCTCGCAAGTTACATTTCGCCAGCCAGAGAAGGACCCATTTATCCTGACCCTCCGCTTTCTGTCAATCAGCCAATCCTCAATCTGATCCAGTACTCTAACACCAATCCCCTCCCACCTCACCTTCTGGATCAGTCTTTTATGCGGCACCTTGTCAAACACCTTCTGGAAGTCTAGATATACCATATCCACAGGCTCCCCTGATCCGTCTTATTGGTTATGTCCTCAAAGAACTCAAGCAAGTTTGTCAAGCATGACTTTCCCTGCATAAAACCATGCTGACAATGGTGGATTGAGCTTTGTCTTTCCAAATGCTCAGTCTTCCTCTTAATGATTGCTTGCACAGACGTCAAGCTAACTGGCCTCTCATTTCTTAGGTTTTGCCTCTTCCTTTTTTGAATAGGGGTGTCACATTAGCATGTTTCCAATCCACCAGGATCCAAGGGATTTTGAAATATCACAACCAATCCATTCACTACCTCTGCTCCCTCCTCCTTGAAGAAGAAAAAGGTTTATTAGTCACAAGTAGGCTTGCATTAACACTGCATGAAGTCACTATGAAAACCCCCTCGGGTACAGGCTGTCAGGTCAGGTCCTAGAGACTTATCTGCCTTTAATCCCATTAGATTATTCAACACCATCTCCCTACTGACGGTTATTGCACAAAGTTCCTCTTCTTTAACTACAGTTTTTGGAAAATCTTCATTACTGTGAAGACAGAGGCACAATATTGGTTTAGTGCCTCTGCCACCTCTGTGTTCCCCACTAATATCTCAGCAGTATCGTCCTCTAAAGGACCAACATTTACCTTGACTATTCTCTTCCTCTTTATATTCTTATGGAAGCTATTGGTATTTTGTCTGTTTTCTGCTAGTTTCCTTTTTTAGTTCATCTTGGCTCTTTAAGGTAACTAAAAATAGAATCAAAAATTCTCCAAATCCTCCAGCTTATCACTGGCTTCTGCAGTTTGGTCTGCCCTAGTTTGCCTTTGCGTCCTCTTGGACTTCATTGTCGAGCCATGGAACATTTTTTCTTCCTTTTTCAATTCCTTTTCCTCTCAGGAATATACTTTGAGAAGTATTCAATATCTCACTGAACATCTGCCATTGTTCCTCAACTGTCCAATTATTTGTGCCCAGTCTACTTGGACCAACTCTTTCCTCTGTATGGAGATGCTGGCATTGGACTTGGGTAAGCACAGTAAGAAGTCTCACAGCACCAGGTTAAAATCCAGGTTTATTTGGCAGCACTAGCTTTCAGAGTCTCAAGCTCATTCATGAGTGAGTGAGGACTTGTGTTCACAAGTTGCATGCCCTGTTTGTGACCTCAAGTCCTCACTCACCTGACGAAGCAGCTTGAGACTCTGAAAGCTATTGCTGTCAAATAAACCTGTTGGACTTTAACCTGATGTTCTGAGACTTCTTACGGTAATTACTTCTGCCCAATGCTAAAACTCTAATATGGTACTCTGCCTTCTCTCGCTCAGTCTGAATCTGAAATTCTAGCATTGCATCATCTCCAGTTCTTTCATAAGATCCTTTTTAAAACCCACTGAGGAACGTGGTTTCCGAAAGCTTGTGGGATTACTATCAAATAAACTGGTTGAACTTCAACCTGGTGTTGTGAGACTTCTTACCAAGCTTTTATCCATCCCTTCTAACAATTCCTAATTTTGCTTGACATCTCAGTTAACAATCTTGGAAATGTTTCCTGTCTCCAAAATAGGATATTCAAGATATATGAATGGAGGATATTCAAGATATATGAATGGAAACTGTGAAGTGGGAAACAGCTGCTTTGTTTCCGTTATACCCATAAGAACATAAGAAATAGGAGCAGGAGTAGGCCAACTAGCCCTTCGAGCCTGCCCCGCCATTCAATAAGATCATGGCTGATCTTTCATGGCTCAGTTCCACTTTCCCGCCCTCTCCCCATAACCCTTAATCCCCTCTCTTATCAAAAACCCATCAACCCGCGTCTTAAAAATATTTAGTGAGGTAGCCTCCACCACTTCAATGGGCAGAGAATTCCAGAGATTCACCACCCTTTGAGGGAAGAAGTTCCTCCTCAACTCCGTTCTAAACCGCCCCCCCCCCCCCCTTTATCTTGAGGCTGTGCCCCCTAGTCCTACTATCCTTTGAGTGGGAAGAGTCTCTCCACCCCTATCCTATCCATCCCATTCATCATCTTATACGTCTCAATGAGATCTCCCCTCATTCTTCTAAACTTCATAGCGAGGGGGATTGAATATAAAAGTAGGGAGGTCTTGCTGCAGCTGTATAGGGCATTGGTGAGGCCGCAGCTGGAGTACTGTGTGCAGTTTTGGGCGCCGCACCTGCGCAAGGATATTTTGGCCCTGGAGGGAGTGCAGAGGAGGTTTACTCGGCTGATACCGGAGTTGAGGGGATTGAGCTATGAGGAGAGGCTGAATAAACTAGGCTTGTACTCGTTAGAGTTTAGAAGAATGAGGGGAGATCTCATTGAGACGTATAAGATGATGAATGGGATGGATAGGATAGAGGTGGAGAGACTGTTCCCGCTCAAAAAAGACAGTAGGACTAGGGGGCACAGCCTCAAGATAAAGGGGGGGCGGTTTAGAACAGAGTTGAGGAGGAACTTCTTCACTCAAAGGGTGGTGAATCTCTGGAATTCTCTGCCAGTTGAAGTGGTGGAGGCTGCCTCGCTAAATATTTTTAAGAAAAGGGTTGATGGGTTTTTGATAAGAGAAGGGATTAAGGGTTATGGGGAGAGGGCGGGAAGGTAGAGCTGAGTCACGACAGATCAGCCATGATCTTATTGAATGGCGGGGCAGGCTCGAGGGGCCAGATGGCCTACTCCTGCTCCTATTTCTTATGTTCTTAAACTCTAACGAGTACAAGCCTAATTTATTCAGCCTCTCCTCATAGCTCAACCCCCTCAACTCCGGCATCATCCTAGTAAACCTCCTCTGCACTCCCTCCAAGGCCAAAATATCCTTGCGTTAAGTACGGCGCCCAAAACTGCACACAGTACTCCAGTTGCGGCCTCACCAATGCCGTATACAGCCGCAGCAAGACCTCCCTACTTTTATATTCAATCCCCTTCGCGATGAAGGCCAGCATCCCATTCGCCTTCCTGACCACCTGCTGCACCTGCAAGCTGGGTTTTTACGACTCATGCACACTCTTGAACTCCTCATCTGGATTGTTTCTTTGTAGTTCTGCCAGTGGTGTGAGTCCTTTGTTCTGTGCTATGTTCTTTAGTAGTGGCGTTATCTAAATCCAGGTGAGTGAGCTGTGACTTACTCCTGCCTCACTTGTCTCAAGTTGCTTTTCTGTTTCATCTCTAGCCTCAAGGGAGAATCAAACTAATGTGCTGAAGAAGAAGAAAGCAAAGTCCAGCCAGTACAAGGGGCACAAAAAAAGTAGGTAGTCTGGTTTTGCTGAATTTTCTGTCACATGTTAACTGGTGTTAATGCCATTAGAAATATCCTGAACACCTCAAAGGTACCTTGCTTCTCAGGGATTTATTATTAATAAATACCTGGATGTGAAAAGATAACATTCTTCCAAAGCTTGTGTGGAGACGAATCCTTGGCAGGAATGTTTCTGGGGCACAAGTGGACAGAACATGGGGTGTGAGTCACTTTCCGGCAAGGAAACAGGAGGCCTGTTGCTTCCAAATATTGCCTTTCGTGGCAGATATTGGTCTTTGAGCAGCTCCATTCATCATGGAGCTTTCCATTGCAGTATTTTAATCACATCCATTTCACCAAGAAACCAATCAGTACTGGCTTTGAAATACATGGGTCCATCCTGAGGACGTTTGTCCTTGTTGAATTTTTCTATTGTGATCTGTTTACTATTGTTTAATTGTCTATGTGCTGGAATGTGTTTGAAATGTACTCAGTACATACAACGCTACTGCCCAATTCTAGCTGAAATTTGGGAAAAGGATGCTCACTTGTCAAATGAATTATTGAGATTCAATTCAGGTGTAATTTGGTGAAGGAAAGAGCAGGGAATGATAATTTCTGACTCTGAATGGAGGCTATGGACAAACTTAGTTATTGATTGTCACGGGACAAAAGGTGATAGCTGTTTCTTCCATGGTTTGGGAGCTGGGGCGCCGGCGGGTGCTTGCGGTTTGGGATCCCGGGTGCCTACCGTTTGGGAGCTGGGGCGCCGGCGGGTGCTCGCGGTTTGGAATCCCGGGTGCCTGCCGTTTGGGAGCTGGGGCGCCGGCAGGTGCTCGCGGTTTGGGATCCCGGGTGCCTGCCGTTTGGGAGCTGGGGCGCCGGCGGGTGCTCGCGGTTTGGGATCCCGGGTGCCTGCCGTTTGGGAGCTGGGGCGCCGGCGGGTGCTCGCGGTTTGGGAGCCTGGGTGCCTGCTGTTTGGGAGCTGGGGCGCCGGCGGGTGCTCGCGGTTTGGGAGCCTGGGTGCCTGCTGTTTGGGAGCTGGGGCGCCGGCGGGTGCTCGCGGTTTGGGATCCCGGGTGCCTGCCGTTTGGGAGCTGGGGCGCCAGCGGGTGCTCGCGGTTTGGGATCCCGGGTGCCTGCCGTTTGGGAGCTGGGGCGCCGGCGGGTGCTCGCGGTTTGGGAGCCTGGGTGCCGGCGGGTGCTCGCGGTTTGGGAGCCTGGGTGCCGGCGGGTGCTCGCGGTTTGGGAGCCTGGGTGCCGGCGGGTGCTCGCGGTTTGGGAGCCTGGGTGCCGGCAGACTACCCCCAACTCTGGTTGAATTGTTGACTTTTGTGTCATTGAACTACAACTTTTCAGAAATGTACTCTTTGATCCTGATGTGAAGATTAACCCGTGAAGCTATTTCCAGGAATCCTGTTGGCAGCAGCCCTTTCAATCACTCTCTACCAATGATAGCATAGTGCTTTGCATCTTGGACATCCCAGATATGTTGATATGTGTCTGAAAACAGAGCATCTCCCTCAGGATTTAGTTTAAATCTCACTTCCAGAATCAATCCAGCAGTTCACTGAATATCTAAAATAACTTCTTTGTTTTCCTTTTTGGAGGTGGGAATTGAAGGAGTAGGCTAGATTGCTTATATGGAGAAGAATGCCAGGGCTGATTAAGGATCAAATGGCCTGTTTCTAAATTAATATGATTCTTGTCCTGTTAAAAGGACTGGAACTATCTAATAAGTATCAAAGAACGAGCTACATTCTATAAAGTGACTGGTTGATAACAACTTTGAGATCCTGTGCGGAGTTTTGTGTTTGAAAGATTGTCTAAAACCCTATCTGTAACTACGCTTGGAATGCAGTGATCATCTGCTTTTGAAGCCTTTGTGTTGTGAAATCCCGAGAAGCTGACAAGAGAGGTAGAGACATCTGTCTGTGCTCCAGTTATTATTTTGGGGAAATCATACTTGTGCAATATAATTTGCTTTTTTTTGGTAGTGTTTTTTTTACCCATTTGTGCCACAGCATTACCTTGCAATCATACGGATTCCACTGAACTTTTTGGTTTGAGAGAGATTTTTGGGGTAAGGGTCAGTAGGCATTAGTGGTGGCATTGTGACCTGACTGACCATCGTAATTCTCAAGGAGACTCCCTGTTGCAACCTATGGTATTGTGAATTTGCCATCTCTGCCTCTGTTCCTTTCTGTTGGCAGCTGTGTGCACAAACTCAGCATTTGCACTTTATTCCTGGTGACTTCAGAACAACTACAAATTTCCAGTTTGCATCTGTCAGCCTTATAAAACTACTTGTAGTAGAAGTGGCTGTGGAGTATTGAAGAAGAGAAATGTTGTGCCATGTAGGTGAAAGTAAAATGTGCCTCCGAATGCTTATCATTAAAATCTTTTACTTCAGAACAAAGAACAACCCAGCACGGGAAACAGGCCCTTCGGCCCAATGAGCCCGCGCCGCCGCATCACCCTACACCTATTCTACCCTGCATGTCTACGAATGGAACCCTACTCAGTCAGATTCAGGGGAGAATAGTGTCAATTTAGAAAAAACCGTTAGCCTGAGAGCACATCTTTGGGGTGTGGGAAGAAACCCACGCAACCACAGGGAGAATGCGCAAACTCCCACAGACACAGACCCAAATCCATGTGTCTGCACAGCCAGCAGTGCTAATTACTGAGCTGTTGCGGCGCCCGTCTACCGGTCCAGGATCAAGCACACACACCGACATGAAGTTCTAGGCCACTCCTGGAACTTCCAAGAGCAGCCCACGCACAACCCGCCGTGTGAATGCCCCTCGTTTGACACGAGGTGGACCTCCACCTGTGGAATAAAGACAAAAATATTAATCTTACAGCCTGCCTTTCCGGTGTCTCCCGAGGTTTAACCCTATTTAATAGCTCCTACCATATCCCTCCATTCTCGTTTCACTCATGTGCCTATCTAACTGCATCTTAAACAAGTCCAATGTTCCTGCCTCCACCCCCCTACTCGGTAGCGCGTTCCAGACAACTGGAATTGGGGAGTGTTAACCTGCTTTGCAATAATGGTGGTTGAAGCGGTTTTGTGAAGTGGAATGGAAGCTTGATACCATAGTCACTTCCGAAGAGCACGCCGACATGAGTGAAGATTTGGCAATGAACGTGATTCCTGGAGGGTTGCTGTGTTTCTCTCTTTCTCTTCTCTCTCTCTCTCTGTCCCTGGGTATGTTGTATACCAAGATTTAGATCTTTGATTTGGCTGAGTTCAGTAAGCTCTCTGAGCCAGTTCTCGATTGTTTTGTTATTCACTGCTGGTAAATAGTTTTGCTTCAGTAAAATGGGCTGCAGGTCGGGAAGGATGCCTCATTTAAGAAGGTGTTTTTTCCTGAATCTTGATGGTTTGCAGACTATTGATTGGGATAACATCACAGCCCAGCCTGATCCTGCCCTCATCCAGGAGGGTTAAGGCTTGAGCTGGAAGAGTGGTGAGCTCCATCAGGGAACTGTCCTGAACTGTGAAAAGATTTGGCTAGATGAGTTGATTGGCCTTTTGCCGCAATCTGTTTCTGTTCTTAAAAGGAAAATATGACTATCCTTGAATATAACTGGCCAGAATGTGGCTGAGTTGTTGTCTACCAAGTGATCTCTTGGAGCCAGTGAAGGCACCATTGAGTGGGGGCTGTTTTTTTTGCCCCCCTCTTGTCAAGATACACTGGTGTATGCGCATATACAGATTATTCTGCATTGACTAGAAACTGAACTTGGGCTTTATGACCATGTGTTTGCTACAAAAATGTCAAGGGAGTTTGGGCAGGGAGGTTGAGTGGAAGTTGAGAATAAAGTTGAAGACTTTCCCTGGAAGCAACCAACTGTGACCAAAACAAAATCATGTTGAGCTTCCACCAGGAGCAACTGGACCCAGTCATAAGTCAGGTACATACTCGAGCTCTGCTCCTGCCATGTGTTTAATAAGATAGTGAATTTTGTGCCAAAGTTTAGAACGCTATAATGAGAGCTTAACAAAGTTTGACCTGATGTTTAGAAAGGAAGAATCCGGTTGGGAAGAAGCCAGTCAGTCTAGCGATCCTGCCCATGAGTGGCGGGACGCGCAGCAGTTTCTCTGCGGATGATGAGTTGACTCCTCCATACAGAACTTTTCCAGCCCCGGAGGCCCTCACGCCTCCCAGCACTAGCAGACAGGTCAATGCCAGGCTCAGAACAGGTAATCTAACAACTGTAATTTGAAAGGAGTTGTGTTTGATGTAGTTAATCCCACTAGAATGCCCCTGCTTCAAGGTCAAAGTATACGTTTGGCAAATTTATCGTGCTTGTTTTCTTGCGTTTCTCTCCAATGAGTCGGAGTAGACCGTCCAGTCCCTCCAGCTTCTACTGCCATTCAATACCATTATAGCTGACCGACTGCCTCATCTCCATCCTCCTGCCTGTTCCCCATATCTCTTGATTCCCTGAGACAGCAAATAGCTGCCTGTCCCAGCCGAGTGTATTTAACAAGGGAGTATCCAAAACCCTTTGGCATAATGATTAGCACTGCTGCCTTACAGCACCAGGGACCCAGGTTTGATCCCCAGCTTGGGTCATTATCTTTGCATTAGAACATAAGAAATAGGAGCAGGAGTAGGCCATCTAGCTCTTTGAGCCTGCCCCGCCATTCAATAAGATCATGGCTGATCTGTCGTGACTCAGTTCCACTTTCCCGCTTTCTCCCCATAATCCTTAATTCCCTTGCCTACCAAAAACCTATCTATATATATAAATATATTTAGCAAGGCAGCCTCCAGCACTTCAACGGGCAGAGAATTCCAGAGATTCACCACCCTTTGAGTGGAGAACATAAGAACATAAGAAATAGGAGCAGGAGTAGGCCATCTGGCCCTTCGAGCCTGCCCCGCCATTCAATAAGATCATGGCTGATCTGTTGTGACTCAGCTCCACCTTCCCGCCCTCTCCCCATAACCCTTAATCCCTTCTCTTATTAAAAACCCATCAACCCGTTTCTTAAAAATATTTAGCGAGGCAGCCTCCACCACTTCAACGGGCAGAGAATTCCAGAGATTCACCACCCTTTGAGTGAAGAAGTTCCTCCTCAACTCTGTTCTAAACCGCCCCCCCTTTATCTTGAGGCTGTGCCCCCTAGTCCTACTGTCTTTTTTGAGCGGGAAGAACCTCTCCACCTCTACCCTGTACATCCCTTTCATCATCTTATACGTCTCAATGAGATCTCCCCTCATCCTTCTAAACTCTAACGAGTACAAGCCCAGTTTATTCAGCCTCTCCTCATAGCTCAACCCCTTCAACTCCGGTATCAGCCTAGTAAACCTCCTCTGCACTCCCTCCAAGGCCAAAATATCCTTGCGCAGGTGCGGCGACCAAAACTGCACACAGTACTCCAGCTGCGGCCTCACCAATGCTCGATACAGCTGCAGCAAGACCTCCCTACTTTTATATTCAATCCCCC
Source organism: Prionace glauca (assembly GCA_037974335.1). Taxonomy (NCBI): domain Eukaryota; kingdom Metazoa; phylum Chordata; class Chondrichthyes; order Carcharhiniformes; family Carcharhinidae; genus Prionace; species Prionace glauca. Next base: position 2,886,557 of record CM075741.1, read on the forward strand.
TCGCTATGAAGGCCAGCATCCCATATGCCTTCCTGACCACCTGCTGCACCTGTAGGCTGGGTTTTTGCGACTCATGCACAAGGACCCCGAGGTCCCTCTGCACCGTAGCATGCTGCAGCTTTTCGCCCTGTAAGTAGTAGTCCTTCCTACCATTATTCCTACCAAAGTGGATAACCTCACACTTGCCAACATTGTATTCCATCTGCCAGGTCCTCGCCCACTCGCTCAGCCTATCTAGTTCCCTCTGCAGACTTTCCACCCCTCCGCACAATTTGCCGTTCCACCAATCTTTGTGTCATCAGCAAATTTCGGCACCTTACACTCGGTTCCCTCCTCCAGATCAACTATATAAATGGTAAATATCTGAGGCCCCAATACCGATCCCTCGGGCACTCCACTAGTCACCAGCCACCAATCCGAATAGCACCCATTGACACCCATCTCTGCCTCCTATTTGACAGCCAATCCCCTATCCACGCTAATACCCTACCCCCAACTCCATGACCCCCCTAACAAAAACCCAGCCTACAGGTGCAGCAGGTGGTCAGGAAGGCATATGGGATGCTGGCCTTCATAGCGAGGGGGATTGAATATAAAAGTAGGGAGGTCTTGCTGCAGCTGTATCTCGGGGTCCGGGTCCACAGGACTCTTAAATCGGCCTCGCAGGTGGAGGAGGTGGTCAAGAAGGCGTATGGTGTACTGGCCTTCATTAATCGAGGGATTGAGTTTAGGAGTTGGGAGGTAATGCTGCAACTTTACAGGACCCTTGTCAGGCCTCATTTGGAGTACTGTGCGCAGTTCTGGTCGCCTCACTATAGGAAAGACGTAGAAGCTATTAAAAGGGTGCAGAGGAGATTTACAAGGATGTTGCCTGGACTGGGAGGCATGCCTCATGAAGATAGGTTGAGGGAGCTGGGACTCTTTTCCCTGGAGAGGCGAAGGTTGAGAGGCGACCTGATAGAGGTTTATAAAATGTTGAGAGGAATAGATAGGGTGGACTCTCAGAGGCTATTTCCCCGGGTTGAAATGGTCGCTACGAGAGGACACAGATTTAAGATGCGGGGAGGGAAGTACAGAGGTGATGTTAGGGGTAAGTTTTTCACTCAGAGGGTGGTGAGTGAATGGAATCGGCTGCCGTCATCGGTGGTGGAGGCGAACTCGCTGGGGTCTTTTAAAAGACTTCTGGATGAGTATATGGGGTTTAATGGGATTGGGGGTTATAGATAGGTCTATAGATTGGTGGGGTTGATGTGATCGGTGCAACTCGAGGGCCGAAGGGCCTGTTTGTGCTGTAATGTTCTATGTTCTAACCTTCTGTAACAACCTTTTGTGCGGCACCTTATCAAACACCACCTGAAAATTGAGAAACACCACATCCATCGGTTCACCTCTATCCACCGCACTAGACACATCCTCATAGAATTCCAATAAATTCGTCAGACACGACTTCCCCTTAACGAAACCGTGCTGCGTCTGCTCCATCAAACAATTCTTCTCGATGCCTCGCTATTTTCTCCTTGATTACGGATTCAAGCATTTTTCCTACAACAGACGTTAAACTAACCAGCCTATAATTCCCTGCCTTTTGCCTGCTACCCTTTTTAAACAGCGGCACAACATTAGCCATTTTCCAATCTTCCGGCACTTCCCCGGAATCCAGCGACATTTGGAAAATAATCACCAAGGCATCCAGTATCACCTCCGCCATTTCTTTCAGAACCCTTGGATGCATTCCATCCGGTCCTGGGGACTTGTCCACCATCAGTCCCTCCAGTCTGTCGCGTACTGCCTTTCTAGTAACAATGATCTCATTCAGGCCCGTCACTCCTACCATCTTTCCATCGTTAACGCCTGGCAAACTATTTGCGTCGTCCTTCGTGAAGACCGAAGCAAAAAAAGTTATTCAATGCCTCAGCCATTTCCTCATCCCCCACCACTAAATCCCCCCCTCCCATCCTCTAAGGGTCCAACATTCACCCTAGCCAGCCTTCTCCTTTTTATATATTTATTAAAACTCTTACTATGCTTTTTTATATTTAGTGCTAGCCCAGCTTCGTAGTTAATCCTTCCTTTCTTTATCAACTTCTTCGTCATTCTTTGTTGACATTTAAACCTCTCCCAATCCTCTTCTCGTCCACTACTCTTAGCCACACTAAATGCATCAGCTTTTAATTTAATACTCTCCTTTACCTCCTTTGTTATCCACGGCTGATTATCTCTCCTCCTACGATTCTTTTTAACCATTGGAATAAATTTCTGCTGAGCACCAAGAAAGATCTCCTTAAAGATCCTCCACTGTTCCTCAGCTGACCTACCTCCCAATCTGCTCCCCCCCAATCAACATTTGCCAATTCCTCTCTCATCTTATCGTACTCCCCTTTGTTCAAACAAAGGACACGGGTCTGGGATCCTACTTTCTCCTCCTCCAGCTGCATTAGAAACTCCACCATACAATGATCACTCTTCCCAAGAGGATCCTTCACCACAAGTTCCCTAATTCTACCTGCCTCATTACATAACACCAGATCTAAGATAGCTCGCTCCCTCGTCGGCTCCAGCACACACTGTGCAAGGAAACTATCCCGGCAGCATTCCAAGAACTCTTCCTCAAACCCACCGCGTCCAACATGGGTCGACCAATCATTATGTAGATTGAAATCCCCCATAATTATCGCGTCCCATTCCTGCACGCCGCATTTATTTGCGCGTTTATAGCCTGCCCCACCTCCAGGTCATTATTTGGGGGCCTATAGATAACACCCACCAGCGTCTTCCTCCCCTTGCTGTTCCTAATCTCCACCCACAACGATTCCACATTCTGCTCTTTGGCGCCTATATCTTCCCTTACTACCACCCTGATACTATCCTTAATCAGCAGAGCTACCCCCCAACCTTTTTCTTCCCATTTATCCTTCCTAAACACTTGATACCCCTGGACATTCAGCTCCCAGTCCCTGTCACCCTGCAACCACGTCTCTGTAATGGCCACCAGATCATATCCATTTGTGCTGATCTGCGCCACCAGCTTATTCACTTCGTTCCGAATGCTTCGTGCTTTCAGATTAAAGTGTCTTCATCCCAGCCTTCACCTGGACTCTATTTGAAGGAACGCTACCAACGTTACTCATGCCCCCTACTTCCTTTATTATTGGGACATCCTTGGCCTCATCCTGTACCTGTACCCTCTCCTTTAGACCCTGTAATTTCACCCCCCCCCAATTAGTTTAAAGCCCTAGCCACAGTCCTGTTTACACGATTTGCCAGGAGTCTGGTCCTAGCACGGTTCAGACCAACACCATCCCACCTACCCCAATACTGGTGCCAATGCCCCATAAATTCAAACCCATTCCTCCCACCCATTCACCTCTTTAATCCTATCTGCCCTACGCCCGTCTGCACGCGGTTCAAGCAGTAATCCAGAGATAACCACCTTGTTGGTTCTGCTTTTTAATTCCATTCCCAGCTTTTCTTACTCCCTCTCCAGATCCTCAGTTCGCATTTTGCCTATGTCGTTGGTACCCACATGTACCACAACGACCGGATTCTCACCCTCCAACTCCAGGTTCCTCTGCAGCCCAGATGCAACATCCTGGATGCAAGCACCAGGCAGACAACACACCCTTCTGTGCTCTTTATCACTGTGACAAAACAGTGTCAATACCCTTAACCACACTATCCCCAATTACCACTACATTCCTTTTTACCTTCTCTTTGTCTATGTCCTGTGTCTGCATCACTGTACTGTGTGCAGTTTGCTCACCAACCTCACGGCCCTCGTTCTTGTCCACACTGGAAGCAAGAACCTCAAACCTGTTATGCAGATTGAGAGGCTGAGGCATTTGGTCCCCGCTCAGCAGCCCCCTCTTGTTCCTGACCCTTAAAGTGAGCTAGTCCAGGGGAGGTGGATGTCTCTTGCACCCCATTATCAGTGGCACCCTCCCTCTCCCTTATGAACCTCAGTGTCTGAAGCTCAGAGGCCAGCTCATCTACTTTGCAGAATCATGTTCTCCCCTTGTCTGCATGGGTTTACTTCAGGTGCTCCAGTTTCCTCCCACAGTCGGCAAGATGTGCTGGTTAGGTGCGTTGGCCATGCTAAATTCTCCCTCTGTGTACCTGAACAGGTGCCGGAGTGTGGCAACTAGGGAATTGCAATATTAATGTAAGCCTACTTGTGACACTAATAAATAAAGTTTAAACTTGGGATAGAGAATTGCAAAGATTCACAACCACTTGAGTGAAGAAATTTGTCGTCTTCTCGGTCCTAAGTGATCAGCCCTTATCCTGAGACTGTGCCCCTGGTTTAGATTCACTAGTTAGGGTGCCCACAAAGGTTGTTCCCCCTATCAAGCACCTTGACAATCTTCTATTTGTAAGATCATCTCTCAGTCTTGTAAACGCAAGAGAATATAGGCCCAATTTACTCAGCCTCTCGATTTGAGGCCTGCTTTATTGAGACCTTGCTGTACTGCCTTCAATACAAGATGAAGACCAAAGTTGCATACGGTATTCAAGGTGTGTTTTCACCAATTCCCTGTGCAATTGTTGCAAGACTTATTTGGTGACCACAATCCTACAGGCCAACATGCCAGTTGCCTTCCTGATTGTGTGCTGTACCTGCATGTTAATGTTGCATTCCTTGTATGAGTACCTCCAAAATTTTCAAACATTGACATTCACGGCGTTTTATCTATCCTGACCATCAACTAACTTCATATTTCCTATGTAATACTGCTATCTTGTTGTCCACTAACAACCTGTCTATATCTTTGCAGCATCTGTGTCTTTCTCACGGCATACATTTCCACCTCGCATTGTACTATCAGACACAGACTGAATAATGTATCTAAGCTTGCTACGTCACTCATGTGGATTGTGAAGAGCAGAGGCCCTCGCACTGATCTTTGTGGCATTCCACTAATCACAGTCAGAAAAAAAACATTTATTTCTACTGTTAACTAATATGTTACTCTAACTCCACAAGGCCCAGTCTTGAGTGGCACCTTGTTGAATACCTTTGGAAATCCAAGTATATTACATCTACTGTCCCCTTTTATTTACCCTACTAATTACATCCTCAAAAAACTCTACATTTGTCAGACATGCTCTTTGATCTATAAGGAGTCAAGGATTATGAGGAACAGGCAGGAAAGTGGAGTTGAGGTTACAGTCAGCCATGATCTTATTAAATGGCTAGGAAAGCTTGAAGGGCTGAATGGCCTGGACCTGCTATTTCTTATGTTCCTACAGTTTCCATTTTGTGTAACCATGTTAACTTTGATCCTGAAGGTGAGGAGCCTTGCTGAGATTCTCTTCATCTGAGATCCTGTAATGTAATGGTTATTTGATTGTGGGTGCCATCATTGCCAAGCCTACTCAGTTTCTGCACAACAGGATGGATATTAATAAGGAAAGGAGGTCCCTGGCTGTATTGTATATAAACCTTAACTATCCACCTCCCCATGATCAGAGACAGTCCTTAAATCAAGCACAGCATAGAACATAGAACATTACAGCACAAACAGGCCCTTCGGCCCTCGAGTTGCGCCGATCACATCAACCCCACCAATCTATAGACCTATCTATAACCCCCAATCCCATTAAACCCCATATACTCATCCAGAAGTCTTTTAAAAGACCCCAGCGAGTTCGCCTCCACCACCGACGACGGCAGCCGATTCCATTCACTCACCACCCTCTGAGTGAAAAACTTACCCCTAACATCACCTCTGTACTTCCCTCCCCGCACCTTAAATCTGTGTCCTCTCGTAGCGACCATTTCAACCCGGGGAAATAGCCTCTGAGAGTCCACCCTATCTATTCCTCTCAACATTTTATAAACTTCTATCAGGTCGCCTCTCAACCTTCGCCTCTCCAGGGAAAAGAGTCCCAGCTCCCTCAACCTATCTTCATAAGGCATGCCTCCCAGTCCAGGCAACATCCTTGTAAATCTCCTCTGCACCCTTTCAATAGCTTCTACGTCTTTCCTATAGTGAGGCGACCAGAACTGCGCACAGTACTCCAAATGAGGCCTGACGAGGGTCCTGTAAAGTTGCAGCATTACCTCCCGACTCCTAAACTCAATCCCTCAATTAATGAAGGCCAGTACACCATACGCCTTCTTGACCACCTCCTCCACCCGCGAGGCCGATTTAAGAGTCCTGTGGACCCGGACCCCGAGATCCTTCTGCTCTTCAACGCTACTAAGACTCCTGCCCTTAATAGTGTACTCGTTCATCCCGTTGGTTTTGCCGAAATGGACGACTACACATTTATCCGCGTTGAAGTCCATCTGCCACTTCTCCGCCCATTCCTGCATCCTATCTATGTCCTGCTGCAACTTTTGACATCCTTCCAGACCATCCACAACACCACCGACCTTCGTGTCATCAGCGAACTTGCTAACCCATCCCTCCACTTCCTCATCCAGGTCATTTATGAAAATGACAAACAGCAAGAGTCCCAGAACAGATCCCTGGGGCACCCCAGCACCAAGCCATCCTGCTGTACTTGGCTGACGACCCACAGTGAACCTGCCCCTGCCCCACTTTGCCCTATGGGGTTACAAGTCTTTCCTTTCAGAGCACACTGTTCCTATGTATTTTAAACCATTATTTATGATGCAGTCAATAGGTACCTGGGTCTCAGCTGATTATGTACAGGAGAAGCAGTCATGTATCTGAGGTTTGATGATAGTCAAATGTTGCTCAGCTCTGTTCCTTGATTCTCCTGTAATATCTGCTCTCTGACTAACTTTGAAACTCCCTGACAGGAAAGCAGGATGTGTTGTGGTTGCATTGTTCTAAAATCTTATCCTGACTGAGATCCACAGTGCAGTTCAGCAATAGAAACATAGAAACTAGAAGCAGGAGTCGGCCATTCGAGCCTGCTCTACCATTCATCTTGATCATATTCAATATCCTGGTTCCTTGAGCCGTAAGAGTATATCTCATTTCATCTTCAAATCAGACAATATTTTGGCCTCAAATACTCTCTGTGCTAGTGAATTCCACACATTCACAACCCTGTGGGTGAAGAAATTTCTCCTGACCTCAATTCTAAAAGGTTTACCTCTTATTCTCAAACTATGACCCCAAGTTCTGGTCTTCCCTGCAGTTGGGAACAATCTTTCTGAATCTACCCAGTCTAACCCTGTTAGAATTTTGTAAATTTCTATGAGATTCCCATTCTTCTAAACTCCAGTGAATAGAATCCATACTGACTTAGTCTCTCCTCATATGACAGACCTGCCATCCCAGGAATTAACCTGGTAAATCTCCGCTATAGCAAGGACATCCTTCCTCAGATAAGGACACCAAAACTGCAGATAGTACTCCAGGCGTAACCTCACCAATGCCCTATACAATTGCAGCAAAACATCCCTGTTATTCTCAAATCCTCTCTCCAAGAAGGCCAACATACCATTTGCCGCCTCTACTGCCTGCTGTACCTGCGTGCTTGCTTTCAGTAACTGATGCACCAGGACATCAAAGTCTCACTGAGTAGCCACTCCTCTTGGTTTAGACCCATTCAAGTAATAATCTGCCTTCCTATTGTTGCTAACAAAGTGGAGAACCTCATTTATAACGTTGGATAGGCATCATTTAACAATTACCTACAGCATTACTGTTTTGTCCAGTCCTTTTACACTATCTGGCCCTCTGGAGGTCAGGAATATTCATGATGTGGGTATGCCGGCGTTGGACTGGCGTAAACACAGTAAAAAGTCTGACAACACCAGGTTTTAGTCCAACCGATTTATTTGATAATATTCTCACAAGCAAGCAAGCTTTCGAGGGGACTGCCTCTTCGTCAGGTGAATGGAGAGTTCTCTCCATTCACCTGACAAAGAGGCAGTTCCCTCGAAAGCTTGTGAGAATATTATCAAATAAATCGGTTGGACTAAAACCTGGTGTTGTCAGACTTTTTACTGTGGTCAGGAGTATACCAGCTCGAGGTTAGCCTAATGGTCCCTGCAGATCTAGCAAGTCTAGTTTGTCATCGTTGCTGCTTAGCAAGATGCCTAATACTCAGTAACTGGTTTGGTAATATGGACTGCCTTGTGCTGACCCCTCTTCCTTGCTTTTCTCGTGCAATCTGAGGTCAGGAGCTGATTTGATCTGTAATAATGCTCTCCTTTAGCAGAGAATTGAAGTGTGGTTGTTGCTGTGTTTGCTAGTCACTAGCTGATGGTTGTTATGTGGTGTATTGACCTTTCTCATTTCCATGTATATTTCAGCCAGCAGCAGTAAGCACCGAGACATCATCATCTGGTGACCTAAGGCTGCCGGCCATCTCTCCACAGCGTTTACTGGCAGCTACCAGGTAAATAGAAACTTTTCCCTTCTCCTTAATGTGTAAATGTTTCCACTGGCAGCTGCTAGCCTTGTTCTACAAACTTTGCAGTGCCATGTCTGTAATTAACTCCGTGATGGGGAGGGGCATTGGATGAATGATTCCCTGAAGCTCTGCTCATGAACTTGTGGTAAGTACACAGGGAACGAGGTGCTTTGGAGCTGGTAATGAGGCAGAGGAACTGTTATGTGGGGCTTGCAATGGGAATGGATAGGGTGGCAGGGATAAACAAAAACTGGAATGGAATTCTGGAAACTGGTTAGAAACGGGGTGGGACTGGCACAGGCTGAATAAATTAGGCTTGTACTCGTTAGAGTTTAGAAGAATGAGGGGAGATCTCATTGAGACGTATAAGATGATGAATGGGATGGATAGGATAGAGGTGGAGAGACTCTTCCCGCTCAAAAAAGACAGTAGGACTAGGGGGCACAGCCTCAAGATAAAGGGGGGGCGGTTTAGAACAGAGTTGAGGAGGAACTTCTTCACTCAAAGGGTGGTGAATCTCTGGAATTCTCTGCCTGTTGAAGTGGTGGAGGCTGCCTCGCTAAATATTTTTAAGAAGCGGGTTGATGGGTTCTTCATAAGAGAGGGGATTAAGGGTTATGGGGAGAGGGCGGGAAGGTGGAGCTGAGCCACGACAGATCAGCCATGATCTTATTGAATGGCGGGGCAGGCTCCAAGGGCTAGATGGCCTACTCCTGCTCCTATTTCTTATGTTCTTATAGGTGAGTAAATGGTTTATGTGGCTTGACCAGTTTGTTGCCTCAGTATATGTCGTGTTAGCACAACCCTTTCACCTTTGTGCAACATATGTTGCAATCTGAGCTGGAGTGGGGGTGGGGGAGGGTCTAATGGCTGCTGGAGATGTGGAGAACTCAAGTGAGTTGAGGATATAAATCTTTCACTGCTGTTTTATACAGTGGCTATAGCGTGATGCTCCTGATAACTGTGCCCTCTTCAATGCGTCCCTGTCTGCTGGATGCCATCTCTTCAATTGTTTAGTTTGTTTGAACTGATTAATCGGATCTTATGCTGGCAGATGTTATGTGTTTTAAAAATAAATTTACTCTGTAACCCTTTAAATAAAACTGGGATAATTTTAAGAAGTTGTGGGCTCTTGTTAGTTTCAGTCTGCTAGGTATGGGGTGTTGATCTGTCCTATAGTGCCACCATCAGGTCGGTCATGGGTTGGTCTTGCAATCTATTTACATTGTGCCTGAAGAATTGTGCCTTGAGCAGAAAGTTTGGTCTTCATTTTCTGCTGCTCCTGAGAAGAATTTCCTGGTGCTAGCATTGATTTCCCACCAGAGCCCGTTATTGTCTCGTATGATTGTACAAATTAAGAGCAGGAGTGGGCCCATTGTTCCCCTGAACCTGCTCCACCATTCAATAAGATCATGCTGATTTGATAGCTCATTTCACTTTCCCACTTACTCCTCAATAATCTTTCATCCTGTTGTTTATCAAGAATCTATCTAACTCTGCCTTAACAATATTCAAAGACTCTCACCACCCTCTGAGAAAAGTTCTCCTTATCTTTGTAAGTGGGCAACTAATTTTTAAACAGTGACTCCTAGTTCTAGATGCTTCTGCAAGAGGAACCATCTTTACCTCCTCCGCACTATCAGAAGCCCATCAGGATCTGGTATGTTTCAATCAAGTTGCTGTTTAATCTTCCAATATCAGCAGATACAAGCCTAACCCGGCTCCCTCCTGTATCTTCTCTGGTGTTCATTTCACTTGTACTGTATCGTCCTGATCACTCATACACCTCCACATTGGCTCTTTGTGATCACAGTGAAGTGACATTCTCCAGCTCGCCCTCATTTGGTCTCTCTCCTCCCCTTCCGATGTCTGCTGTGTACAGAATTAGACATATATCCCATTGCCTTGTTCAGTACTTCAGTCAAGCTTGTATACTCTGGATTATGAAGTCTCAGGCACGTCTAAATTTCAGACCTCTCCACAAGGAGTAGAGGTAATGGAGGGAGTTGCTCTTGAAATCATTTGTATTCTCTGAACTTTTATAACTGTGTCCTTTTCTGTCTGCAGTGACCTCACTGGAGCATGAGGTGAATTTTATGGATGTCACCGAGTTCTGGTTCCTTCATGATGCCTCCTAAGCAGGAAAGCATGGTGATGTGGCAGCTAAACCAGCAACCTCGAAGACACGGCCTCCACGCTTGTATCAAGCAGGGACCCTTGATTGAAGCATCTGCTCTTTTTAATCAGTTGGATCACCAACATTGGAGCAGTTGGTCTCAGGGCCGACGGGCTGTGATTGCAAGGCAGTTCAATGGTTATTTTTTATTGTACATTTGGACAGTTTTTCTGGTTCAGGGTGGGTGAAGACTGAGTTTTCGTTTCCCATGTTGGACATTCTTGTATATTGTACTTGAAGTGACTTTGCTGGTGGGATGGGAGGGGAGAATGTCTGTTTTTGGTGTTTAACTTTTTTTTGGTGAAATGCTCATGAGAGTGTTCTGTGACTATATATTCAGGTGAAGTTATGTTAACTTCCAATGCTTCTGCGTCCTCCATAGGCATCACACACCGGACTGTTTCACCTCATTTCGTCAATTGAGGTTGAACTTGGTTGTTTTTTTTTAAGTATCAACTTAAAACCCGAAGAAAACCCCCTCTCAGGAAGTTGATGCCTGGTCTCGCAGATTGCCAGTGTGTGTGCATGTGTATCTAGGGTGCAGCCAATTCTCATCCTCTGAGCCAGTAGTGTTTTATTGTCGAGTGTGGTGTGGACCCAAGGACTGAAGTTCTGATACGTGACAACATTTATTAACTTAAATTGATTCTTGTGTTGCTTCTGGAGCCTCACGAGTGATTACGTTGGTACTCTCTCTCTCACTGTTGGGATTCTTGTGCTCAACCTGGTTTTTGACTGCTATTTAATTTTCCAATTATTTAACGCTAATGAGGGAATAATTGAAGTGATTGGAGGTCTGGTGCTAAAGAGAATATCTGAAAGCAGCAGATTGTGTGCGGATCTCACACACTGGCCTCCGTTCGTGCTGCAGCTTCAGGGTTTATTTCACCCTTGGTTAGAGTTTGAAATCCAAGTTCATTTTCCTCCTAACACAACTCCTGCCTCACCTAGATGATATTCACAATGGAAACTTCTGCAAGAAACACGATTTAAGTGTATTAAGTCTTTTGCCCTGGGCCAAGGATGCAAGCAGGAAGCTTGCTTGTACCAATGCCCACTGGAACCAGTTACTTGCTCAGCATGCGGGAGGAGGAATTCTGTTCCATACTCACCACCTTCCCTCCCTCCCAGCATCCAGGGAGTGGTGGGCAAGCATCTACAATCTGCCATTTGCCTCTTCAAGAAACTGGGCTGCAAGTTGGGCACTGTTTCACTAGCTGAGAGAAGAAAGATCCCACTCTGCTTGAAGTACATAAATACATAGACACCCACCTTCTGATTCTGTCACTGTTATCAACACAAACACTAGGTCTTTCAAACACTGACAGTCAGTACATCTCCTGATCCCGTGGATAGGTGCCCCTGAGCCCATGTAGGGGTAGATGTAGGTGTGGTTGGAAGGAGTAAAGGTGCACAAAAAGGACTTGTCTCCTCAACTTCCATTGCGTTCTCTGCCCTTTCTGCACTGCTGTGATTTATCTGTGAAGCTGATTTTAACTGGGAGATGATGATCTGGCTCCATGCGAGCCCTGAACTCAGTGCAGTACATTGGAATCCAATGTTCTAGGATCCAGGTTCCATCAATGTTTCCATTCTTCATTTGAGTAACTGGACGTGGGGCCTGTGTAGCAACGTTAGGTACTCCCTCGTGGCAACACAGCAGCTACAGGCCCGGAGTGTCTACAGGAGAAAGGAGCAGGTGTTCTCTGAACTTTCCAGCCAGCTTTTAGTATTTGAGCATTGTCCCCAAGGTGTGATTTTTTTTTCTCTTATTAAAGTGGCTGCTCATTCCAGGAGGTCACGGATTAAATTTAGCAGCATAATTTCCCGGCTAGCATCAAAATGTAAACTTTGAACATAATAGTAAACCATACAGGCTTGAACCTGACTGATAACTTTACTGTCATCTCCTTGAGCATATTGTTCAGAGTGAGACACTGCAACCATCCTCCATATCTCCCATCAGCTGCTGTTTCTTGATTGTGACTGGAACCAGTGTCATTGTCCTCACCCATTGTATGTGAGAATGGTTGGTTTGTAATGCAAGTTGCAAGGAGAATGGGGACTGGATGGAATTGCAGATCTCTGTCTGCCACTCCCCCATCCCCCTCAAAACCAGCAATCTGCTTTGCGGCCTTCCCTCCAAAATATTGATTCTTTATTCAGAAGCCAGATAATCTAGTGTGGTGCAGAAAGCCCCGGTGATCCCCAGGTGTGCTGGGGTAAACAAGAGTGTCAGCAGTTTTTTTTACAGAATGTGAGCTCATCCCTGATCTTTGTAATATGGTGCTACATGAATCTTTAATATGGATCATCATTTCTTATCAGAGGGATTTTGAGAAACTGTGATTTGAAATTTCTTTTCCTGTTATACAGTTGCACGAATTTTGATAAATTTGCAAAAAGGGAAATAAAGATATACATAGTTCCTAGAAATTCTTTCCCTGCTCCCTGCCACATCACACAGGGCAGCAATGTTATAGCTAACAGTGGGATTTGTATATTGTTTTCGCTATGTATTTTGATAATCCAAATCAATAATTGTACAAATGTAATCTTTCCTTTTTACTTAGTACAGTGGCTATGGGCAAGAAGCTGCCAACTCCTCAGCATCTGTACATCCAAACAGAGACCTTTTCTTTGTCCTTTTTCAGAGAAATACTTTTCACTAAACATTAGATGCATTAGTCACAGCTTTGTGTAAAAAGAAATGAAAATTGTTCACTAAATGGTCAATTTTTTACACTTAATAAAACGTTTTCAATGGATTGAAACTGTTCTTCAGTTTGTCCACAGACCTGCTTTGTTTGAATGTGGGAAATGTATTAGCAATTTTTTGTATGGTTGGTGAGCAAAATTATTCAGTTAGGCCAGTGGGCTGATGAATGGCAGATGGAATTTAATTTAGACATATGTGAGGTGATGCATTTTGGTAATTGAAACAGGGCAGGATTTACTCAGTTAATGGTAAGGCATTGGGGAGAGTTACAGAACAAAGCAATCTACGGGTACAGGTTCATAGCTCGTTGAAAGTGGAGTCACAGATGGATAGAGTGGTGAAGAAGGTATTCAGCATGCTTGGTTTCGTTGGTCAGAACTTTGAATTCAGGAGTTGGGATGTCTTGTTGAAGTTGTACAAAACATTGGTAAGGCCACACTTGGAATACTTTGTACAGCTCTGGCCACCTTATTGTAGAAAGGATATTATTAAACTAGAAAGAGTGCAGAAAAGATTTATTAGGATGCTACTGGGACTTGTTGATTTGAGTTATCAAGGTGAGGCTGGATAGACTGGGACTTTTTTCTCTGGAGCGTAGAAGGCTGATCTTATAGAGGTCTGTAAAATAATGAGGGGCACAGATCAGCTAGATAGTCAATATCTTTTTTTAAAACTAGACCGTATAGATTTAAGGTGAGATGAGAGAGATACAAAAGTGTCCAGAGGGGCAATTGTTTCTCACAGACGGTGGTGAATGTCTGGAACAAACTGCCAGAGGTAGTAGTCGAGGCATTACAATTTTAGACAGTTACATGGGTAGGATGGATATAGAGGGATATGAGCCATATGTGGGCAATTGAGACTAGCTTAGGGGTTTAAAAGGGGCGGCATGGACAAGTTGGACCGAAGGGCCTATTCCAATGCTGTAAACCTCTGACTCTTGCTGATGCTGAAAGGTTGGTGCCAACTATAGAATCATAGGTTACAGCATAAAAGACAAGTTTTTATTCCCCAAATCCCCCCTAGCAGCTTTTTATGCGGTGGAGTTAATATTGCTTTAATATGGAAATATTTTATTCTCTCATTATTCAGTTACTAATTCAAACTCTTTCCAAGCATTCCAGTTTAGTGCGAGAAGCCAGGGCAGGAGTTGACTCTTAATTCTCTTAACAATCTTCCTTTATTTAACACTTTGGGTACCAAACTCAAACTTGCAACACTTTAGTTCTTTCACTGAAAGTTAGCTCCAATTTTTGAACTGAGAACTACCTGGTTTAGAACGAAATGGCCAGGTTCATTCCCAATATAGTATCTGTCCTCTGCTATTCTTCAGGGCACATTTCTTGCGATGGTTGATCTCGAGTTATCACAAGGGCCAAAGGACTGAGCACTCCTTTTACCCACAAATTGTTTCAACTTTCCAGAAGGTTCTCTGGCACCCAGCCAATGATGTAACCAGAAAACAATCACATTACTGGAAGAGTAAATGAAATTACTTTTAAACAATTCCATAACGCTCATCTAAATTAACATGTAAGATACATAATCTTAACCTATAAATCTAGGTACCAAAGTCGGGTTCCAACCAAACAATTCCCCATATTTGGTGAACGCAGAAAGCTTCAGTTCACAGCTCCCAGACCTGGTCATAGCTCACAGTGACTCTGCAACCTGCATCTGACCAAAGATCCCAGCATGCTCACTGTTGCTTTGTAAAGCTAATATTATCATTCTTGTTGAAATCATCGTTGTAGCTGATCTTTCTCCGTCTCCACCCAGTACCCTTTTTTTCTCAATTGTTGGAATCTGTTCCAATTAGCATGAAATATCAGTCCACAAAGTAAGTTTGTCTTTGTAGATGGTGCTGTAATTAAGGTTTTCACTGTTATGTAACTGATATCTCTCCAGTTTCTACCTTGAGTTTACCTTGTCCACAAGACTTCCACTTCTTGTTACCTTGATACCATTCCCACTGAAGTACCGACCACAGCCTTTTCTGGCTCCATACCAGTCCATCACCACTCTTTTAGGTGGGGAGGGCACAGTTATGAAATAAAATTAATTAATCCCCTTGCAAACTTCAAAAGACGATAGATGCTTACTCTCCCATTTAATTTTATTCATTTGAGATTGGGGGGAGGGGTGGAAAGTTAGATTTACAAGTGGACAAATGAAACAACTGAAATTAAAAATAGTAAGAATCTAAAGTAATAAAATAAACTAAGATGAAACATAGAAAAACTACACAATACAGGCCCTTCAGCCCACAAAGTTGTGCCGAACATGTCCTTACCTTAGAGATTACTAGGCTTACCTATAACCCTCTATCTTACTAAGTTCCATGTACTTATCTAAAAGTCTCTTAAAAAACCCCATCGAATCCGCCTCCACCACCACTGCTGGTAGCCAATTCCACCACCCTCTGAGTGAAAAACTTACCCCTGACATCTCCTCTGTGTCTACTCCCCAGCACCTTAAACCTGCAGCCATTTCAGCCCTGGGGAAAAAGCCTCTGACTATCTGCTTGATCAATACCTCTCAACAACTTACACACCTCTATCAGGTCCCCTCTCATCTCTCCAAGGAGGAAAGGTTGAGCTCACTCAACCTATCCTCATAAGTCATGCTCCCCAATCCAGGCAACATCCTTGTAAATCTCCTCTGCACCCTTTCAATAGCTTCCACATTCTTCCTGTAATGAGGTGACCAGAACTGAGCACAGTACTCCAAGTGGGGTCTGACCAGGGTCTTACATAGTTGCAACGTTATCTCTCGACTCCTAAACTCAATTCATTGATCAGTACACCATGCTTTGAGCGTCCTATAAACTCGGACTCCAAGATTCTTCCAAGAGTCCTACCATTATTATATTCTACCATCCTATTTGCCCTGCCAAAATGAATCTGGGTTGAACTCCATCTGCCACTTCTCTGCCCATCCTATCAATATCTCGCTGCAACTTCTGACATCCCTCCACACTATCCACACCTTCCAACCTTTGTATCATCAGTAAACTTACCAACCCATCCCTCCACTTCCTCATCCAGGTCATTTATAAAAATCACAAAGAGCAGTGGAGTGCCCTAACAGATCCCTGGGGCACTCCACTGGTGACTGACCTCCATGCAGAATATGACCCATCTATAACCATTCTTTGCCTTCTGTGGGCAAGCCAGTTCTGGATTCACAAAGCAATGTCCCCTTGGATCCCATGCCCCCTCACTTTCTCAATAAGCCTTGCACGGGGCATCTTATCAAATGCCTTCTTGAAGTCCATATAAACCACATCTACTGCACTTCCTTCATCAATGTGTTTAGTCACATCCTCAAACAATTCAATCAGGCTCATAAGGCATGATCTGCCTTTGACAAAGCCATGCTGGTTATTCTTAATCATACCTCTCCAAATGTTCATAAATCCTGTCTCTCAGGATCTTACTTACCAACCACAGAGGTTAGACTCACTGGTCTATAATTTCCAGGGCCCATCTCTATTCCCTTTCTTGAATAAAGGAACAACATCTGCAATCCTCCAGAACCTCTCCTGTCTCCATTGATGATGCAAAGATCAGCGCCAGAGGCTCAGCAATCTCCTCCCTCGCCTCCCACAGTAACCTGGGGTACATCCCATCCGGTCCCGGCGACTTATCTAACTTGATGCTTTTCAAAAGCTCCAACACATCCTTTCTTAATGTCAACATGTTCAAACTTTTCAGTCTGCTGCTACTACTAAGATCCTTTTCCATAGTGAATACTGAAGTAAAGTATTCATTAAGTACCTCTGCTCTTCCGGTTCCATACAAACTTTCCCACCATCACACTTGATATGTTCTATTCTTTCACATCTTATCCACTTGCCTTGGGGTTTTCCTTACTCCTGCCTGCCAAGGCCTTCTTATGACCCCTTCTGGCTCTCCTAATTTCCTTAAGATCCTTCCTATTAGCCATATACTCTTCTAGATTTCTAACATTACCCAGCTCTCTGAACCTTTTGTAAGCTTTTCTTTTCTTCTTGACAAGATTTATTACAGCCTTTGTACACCATGGTTTCTGGAACCCACCATAATCTTCCCTGAAATATAATAAATGGAAATAGGGTAGAGGTATTGGAGTGAATTCATGTTTTCTCAGTCCAGAAGGCTGTGAAGTGCTTGATTGGAGGATGAGATGTGGTTCCTCTAGTTTGTGTTGGGCTTCACTATCCCTCTGGGACACCCTGGTCCACTCCTCCAACAGATTGGGTAACCACTTTGCAGAACACCTTCAGTCTGTATGAAAGCATGACCCAACCTTCCTGTTGCTTGCCATTTGAACCCACCACAGTGCTCTCCTGTCCACGTGTCCATCTGTGGCCTGCTGCAATGTTTCAAAGAACAATACAGCACAGGAACAGGCCCTTCGGCCTTCCAAGCCTGCACCGATCATGTGTTCCTAACTAGACCAGCCGTTTTGTATCCCTCTTTTCCCAGTCTGTTCATGTGGCTATCTAGATAAGTCTTAAATGATCCTAGCATGTCTGTCTCAACCACTTTGTTTGGTAGTGCATTCCAGGTCACCACCACCCTCGTGTAAAATATGTCCCCTGCATATTTGTATTGAACGTGTCCCCTTTACCTTGAACATAAGAAATAGGAGCAGGAGTAGGCCATCTGGCCCTTCGAGCCTGCCCCGCCATTCAATAAGATCATGGCTGATCTGTCGTGGCTCAGTTCCACATTCCGGCCCTCTCCCCATAACCCTTAATCCCCTCTCTCATCAAAAACCCATCAACCCGCTTCTTGAAAATATTTAGCGAGGCAGCCTCCACCACTTCAACGGGCAGAGAATGCCAGAGATTCACCACCCTTTGAGTGAAGAAGTTCCTCCTCAACTCTGTTCTAAACCGCCCCCCCTTTATCTTGAGGCTGTGCCCCCTAGTCCTACTGTCTTTTTTGAGCGGGAAGAGTCTCTCCACCTCTATTCTATCCATCCCATTCATCATCTTATACGTCTCAATGAGATCTCCCCTCATTCTTCTAAACTCCGAGTACAAGCCTAGTTCATGCAGCCTCTCCTCATAGCTCAACCCCCTCAATTCCGGTATCAGCCTAGTAAACCTCCTCTGCACTCCCTCCAGGGCCAAAACATCCTTGCGCAGGTGCGGCGCCCAAAACTGCACACAGTACTCCAGCTGCGGCCTCACCAATGCCCTATACAGCTGCAGCAAGACCTCCCTACTTTTATATTCAATCCCCCTCGCTATGAAGGCCAGCATCCCATTCGCCTTCCTGACCACCTGCTGCACCTGCAAGCTGGGTTTTTGCGACTCATGCACAAGGACCCCGAGGTCCCTCTGCACCGTCGCCTGCTGCAGTTTTTCGCCACTTGTGAACTTGTGACCCCTTGTGTTTGTCATTTCTGATCTGGGAAAAAGCTTTCAACTGTTCGCCCAATCTATGCCCTTCATAATTTTATAAACTTCTATTAGGTCGTCCCTCAACATCCAGTTTTCCTCAATCTGTCCTCATAGCTAAGACCCTCCATACCAGGCAACATCCTTGTAAATCTTTTCTGCATTCTCACCAAAGCCTCCCTGTCCTTCTGGTAGTGTGACGACCAGAACTGGACGCAGTATTCCAAATGTGGCCTAGCCAACGTTCTATACAATTGCAACATCATATGCCAACTTTTATCCTGTATGCCCTGTCCAATAAAGGCAAGCATGCTTTATGCTACCTTCTCCACCTATGTTGCCACCTTTAAGGTTCTGTGGACTTGCACATCCAGATCCCTCTGTGTGTCTATACTCCTGATGGTTCTACCATTTATTGTATAGGTCCCCCCTGCATTAGATCTACCAAAATGCATCACTTCACATTTATCTGGATTAAATTCCATCTGCCATTTCTCTGCCCAATTTTCCAGCCTTTCTAATATCTTGCTGAATTCTCTAACAATGTTCATCGCTACCCGCAAGTCCAGCGATCTTTGTCGTCCGCAAACTTACTGACCAGACCAGTACTGACCTTCTTCCAAATCATTTATGTATATCACAAACAGCAGAGGTCCCAATACAGAGCCCTGCAGAACACCACTAGTCACAGACCTCCAGCTAGAAAAAGACCCTTCCACTGCTACCCTCTGTCTTCTAAGGCCAAGCCACTTCTGTACCCATCTAGCTAGTTCACCTAAAATCTATGTAGACAACATCCACAACCTTCCCTCATCAATCGTTTTTGCCACCTCCTCAAAAAACTCAACCAAATTTGTGACGCATGACCTCCCTCATACAAAACCGTGTTTTCTATCACTGAGACTATTCAGTTCTAAGTGTGTTTAGATCCAATCTCTAAGATTAATCTTCTCCAATAATTTCCCTACCGCAGACGTCACTGGCTTATAATTACCTGGGTTTTCCTTGCTACCCTTCTTAAATAACAGGACCACATTTGCTATCCTCCAATCCTCTGGGGACCTCACCTGTGTCCAATGAAGAAACAAAAATTTGTTAAGAGTCCCAGCAATTTCATCTCATCTCCCTCAGCAATCTCAGGCAGATGCCATCTGGGCCTGGGGAGTTGTCTACTTAATGTTTTCTAAAACACCTAACACTTCCTCCCTCATAATTGTGATAAATTCTAATGGGTCTACACATACCTCTGAGACACTACCAGTCACTGTATCCCTCTCCTGCATGAGTACTGATGCAAAGTATTCATTTAGGATCTCACCTACTTCCTTGGGTTCTAAGCATAATTCCCCTCCTTTATTCTTAAAGTCCGACTCATTCTCCGACAACCCTCTTGTTCTCAGCATATGTATAAAATATCTTGGGATTCTTCTTAATCTGCCAAGGACATTTTGTGACCCCTTTTTGCCCTTGAAACTCCGTCTGAGTTTTCTACTCTCTGTATTCCTCCAGTGTTTTCTGTTTTTAGCTGCCTGGACCTTACATTTGCCTCTTTTTTCTTTTACTTCACTTAGTGAAGTCTAAGCCTGATTCTCTCCTGAGCTGTTCCATTAATCCTGCCTTTCTGACCAAGCTTGCTTTTGTTCTTCCCAATATCCTGTTTTTGATTTATTCTTCTCACGTATTGGGATAGAGAAAAGTATTGTTTTTTGAACACTACAGAAGGGAGGCTGCAGAATGTAGTATTAGTTATAGCTAGGGTGTCGAGAAAGATCAGCTTTAAATGATAGGTCCATTTAAAACTGATGGCAACAGGGAAGAAGCTGTTCTTGAGTCAGTTTAATTTGATGTATTATTGTCACATGTACTGAGGTAGTGAGAAGCATTGTTTTGTATGCTAGCCAAGTGGTAAATAATTTGAATTTTATATACCAAGGTGCTGAGGATGATGATCATGGATGAAGGAGGAGACAAGCCCCCAAGTTAAAGGTTGGAGCCTGAGGTGCAGTTCAGGCTTTTGTTGCCATCATGGAAATTCTTTTAATTCAGTTTTTATAGTGATGTGTTTCTAGTAAATATATTAACACCCCAGGAATTAGCCAGACTTTGGGAAAGAACTAGATCCAATTTATAAACAAGAAATGGTCTTCAGGTGGGCAAGACAACTCCAAGCTTTTATTCATCCATATCTTTTTTTTTCATTTTTTTTTCATTACAGCACAAACAGGCCCTTCGGCCCTCGAGTTGCGCCGATCGCATCAACCCCACCAATCTATAGACCTATCTATAACCCCCAATCCCATTAAACCCCATATACTCATCCAGAAGTCTTTTAAAAGACCCCAGCGAGTTCGCCTCCACCACCGACGACGGCAGCCGATTCCATTCACTCACCACCCTCTGAGTGAAAAACTTACCCCTAACATCACCTCTGTACTTCCCTCCCCGCACCTTAAATCTGTGTCCTCTCGTAGCGACCATTTCAACCCGGGGAAATAGCCTCTGAGAGTCCACCCTATCTATTCCTCTCAACATTTTATAAACTTCTATCAGGTCGCCTCTCAACCTTCGCCTCTCCAGGGAAAAGAGTCCCAGCTCCCTCAACCTATCTTCATAAGGCATGCCTCCCAGTCCAGGCAACATCCTTGTAAATCTCCTCTGCACCCTTTCAATAGCTTCTACGTCTTTCCTATAGTGAGGCGACCAGAACTGCGCACAGTACTCCAAATGAGGCCTGACGAGGGTCCTGTAAAGTTGCAGCATTACCTCCCGACTCCTAAACTCAATCCCTCAATTAATGAAGGCCAGTACACCATACGCCTTCTTGACCACCTCCTCCACCTGCGAGGCCGATTTAAGAGTCCTGTGAACCCGGACCCCGAGATCCTTCTGCTCTTCAACGCTACTAAGACCCCTGCCCTTAATAGTGTACTCGTTCATCCCGTTGGTTCTGCCGAAATGGACGACACATTTATCCGCGTTGAAGTCCATCTGCCACTTCTCCGCCCATTCCCTGCATCCTATCTATGTCCTGCTGCAACTTTTGACATCGTTCCAGACCATCCACAACACCGCCGACCTTCGTGTCATCAGCAAACTTGCTAACCCATCCCTCCACTTCCTCATCCAGGTCATTTATGAAAATGACAAACAGCAAGGGTCCCAGAACAGATCCCTGGGGCACGCCACTGGTGACTGACCTCCATTCCGAAAAAGACCCATCCACAACCACTCTCTGCCTTCTGCAGGCAAGATGTGGGTATGCCGGCGTTGGACTGGCGTAAACACAGTAAAAAGTCTGACAACACCAGGTTTTAGTCCAACCGATTTATTTGATAATATTCTCACAAGCTTTCGAGGGGGCTGCCTCTTTGTCAAGTGAATGACAAAGAGGCAGCCCCCTCGAAAGCTTGAGAGAATATTAT
Source organism: Prionace glauca (assembly GCA_037974335.1). Taxonomy (NCBI): domain Eukaryota; kingdom Metazoa; phylum Chordata; class Chondrichthyes; order Carcharhiniformes; family Carcharhinidae; genus Prionace; species Prionace glauca. The sequence continues at coordinate 2,908,603 of CM075741.1, forward strand.
CAAATAAATCGCTTGGACTAAAACCTGGTGTTGTCAGACTTTTTACTGTGTTCTGCAGGCAAGCCAGTTCTGGATCCACAAGGCCAAAGGCCCTTGGATCCCATGCCCTCTCACCTTCTCAAGTAGTCTTGCATGGGGGACCTTATCAAAAGCCTTGCTGAAGTCCATGTACACTACATCCACGGCACTTCCTTCGTCAATGTGTTCAGTCACATTATCGAAGAACTCAACTAGGCTCGTAAGGCACGACCTGCCCTTGACAAATCCATGCTGACTATTCCTGATCATGTCAAACCTCTCCAAATGCTTGTAAATCTTGTCCCTCAGAAGCCTCTCCATCAGCTTACCAACCACTGAGGTCAGACTCACCGGGCGGTAATTTCCCGGGCTATCTCTGTTCCCTTTCTTGAAAATAGGGACTACATCCACAATCCTCCAATCTTCTGGAACCTCTCCCGTCTCCATTGTCGACGCAAAGATCATCGCCAAGGGCTCTGCAATCACTTCCCTGGCCTCCCACAGTATCCTGGGGTACATCCCATCTGGTCCCGGCGACTTATCCACCTTGATAGAATTCAAAAGTTCTAACACATCCTCCTCCTTAATGTCCACGTACTCAATCTTTTCCACCTGCTGCAAGTCCATAGCAAGATCTCCCAAATCAGCTTCCACTGTGAATACTGATGCAAAGTACTCATTAAGCACCTCCGCCATTTCTTCTGGTTCTACACAGACCTTTCCCCCTTCATCTTTAATAGGTCCTATCCTTTCCCTTCTCACCCTTTTACCTTTCACATACTTATAGAAGGCCTTGGGATTTTCCTTAATCTTACCCGCCAAGGTCTTCTCATGACCCCTTCTGGCTCTCCTAATTTCCCTTTTAACCTCCTTTCTACAGTCCTTATACTCTTCAAGATCCTTAACCTCTCCTAGTTCCCTGAACCTTTTGTACACCTTCCTTTTCCTCCTGACTAGGTTCAACACAGCCTTCGTGCACCACGGTTCCCACGACCTACCAAAACCCCCTTGCCTTATCTGAACATTGTCATGCAGAGCGCCAGACAAACATTCCTTGAATATCCGCCACCTTCCTTCGGTACTTTTCCCTAAGAACGCCTCCTTCCAGTTTATTTGTCCAAGTATATCCCCTGGGTTCCAACCCACAGAGCTGCTGGGTGTAGAAGGAATGAGTAGAGCAGCTCTGATCTCCAGCTGGTCATATCCTAGAGGTACCTCAATGGTACAAGTGTTTGGACTTCCAACAGACAATTCCTCTAACTCAAAGTTGCCAAAACATAAAAGTCAAAGGATGTCTGATAGTTCTGCCTCACTTACCAGAGATTCAGGGAAAGGTAGGATCAAAACCAGTTCCACTCCCTTGGTAATTATCAATAATACAGCAATTCTCCCTGTGCCCTTTCACATCCAAAAACCACTTTGTTAAGATTGTCTTTCAAATCTGATTAAGCTTGGTACATCACTATATGAATGTTGCTGCAGATGTTTCACTATATTTAAAAATTCACTATGTAAATAAAAGTAGCTGAAATGTCAGTGAAAGTAGAGGCATAGGATCTCCAACAGTCACTCGAAACACCACATTAAGCTTCTTGTTGAGTAGATTTTAAACACCAGACAAATACTTACAGGAAACTGTTATATTTCAGTTCATTTATTACATGGTTATTTGCTCCAACATTCAGGACTAAAACATTGTGAAACCAGTAAAAAATAAAACTTATTTGGAATGATTTTCTCAGCCACTGGCCATGCAACCGTTGATTGGAATGATTTACTCATAGATCCAGTCCTGGGCACAGTTCTGGTATTCCACCACTTCCCCATCTTTGAACCAAAGCTTAATCTCCTTCTGTGCACTTGCTACAGAGTCACTGCCATGGATGATATTCCTGTAGAGAACAGTTTAGTCATGACAAGAAAGCACCATCTTTACATGAGCAAAATTTTAGCCATTTTCAAAAGATCCAGGACTAATTTATTAAGCCCAAAACAAGGGGGGACATCACATCACGCTCCTGATTTCAGCGGCCAATCCTCATGGGGCCCACTTTTCACAGACTGATGGAGCAGTTTGAAATGCTGTAAAGCACTAATACACCAAATACATATTTTCCACACAGGCTCTTGCATGGGGAAGGTGTCGTGCACACTCCAAGGTACAGCCTGCACAAGTTTAAAGTTGAGGCACCTGTCAAATGTGATGACGAATATTGGTCAGAACACAAATCCTGTTAGGAGATAAATACGGAGATGCCAGCATTAACCTGGAGTTTACCCCAGGCCAAAGTCCAACAAGTTTATTTGGTAGCAGAAGCCACTAGCTTTTGGAGCACTTGGTGCTTGGGAGTTCTCCCAATCTCCTGATGAAGGGGCAGTGCTCTGAAAGCTAGTGGCTTTTGCTACCAAATAAACTTGTTGGATTTTAACCTGGTGTCAGGAGACAGGGCACAACAACATTCCCTCCAATCATCCTGAATGGAATCCACTGATCCCATCATACTCACCGGCCAACCTGAATACAGAAATCCCCACGGATTGTTCCAGGTTTGGAATCAGCTGGATTGGTCTCACCAAGCATCACTCTACCTGTCTTCACCACATTCAAACCTTCCCACACCTGTAACAGAGATACAGACAAAGTTACAACAGCCCCATCCCCAAGCACAACTCCAAAGGTTACAATAGTGGCCATCCTTCAGGATGCAGTGAAACAGTACAATGTTGCTCACAGCCCCTTCCCAGCTCTGATGCTGAGAGCAAGGAGCTTCACAGGATTGAGAGAGGTAGTTTGCCCCCAGCTAGGAAATCCAGAACATCAGCACACTGGTGTTTAGGATTGAGGAGAAAGTTCTTCAAAGGATTGATTTGTGGAATTCTCTACTCACGGGTGTCCATCAAACTTTACATTTGCTTAAAGACCCCCAGGCTTCACCCACCTTCCACAGCCATTGAAATCCAACATCAAATCCCCAAGTGGCAGAATCTCAATAAAAAATAATTCCAGTTTCCTGGTGAATCAACTGTCAATTATCCATCAAGTTCTGACCAACCAGCTCCCCACCTCATGCTTCATCCCACCACAGGCCCACTGTCCACCCCCCCCACAACTGCTAACCTTTCCCACGCCCACCCATCATTCCACAAACCATCACAGCTCAAAGAAAGGCCTAACACTCAGGCTCTCCTGGCTGCACGTCAAATAAATTCATCTGTTCACTACATGTTCAGGCACACTGATCAGGCAAAGCATGACAGGAACTAAAACTTGCTCTGCTCACTCACCATTGCAACAACAGGGCCAGAACTCATGTATTTGATCAGCTTGGGATAGAAAGGCTTATCGGAAAGTTCACAGTAATGTTTTTCAAGCAGATCCACAGGAGCCTGTAGGGAGACAAAGAAAATTTCAGTCATATTGTGAAGTAAGACTTACAAATAAGAGTATAGAGGGAGCTTCAGTCTGTACCCTGCTCCATGCCTGCACTGGGAGTGTTTGCTGGGGACAGTGGAGAGGACAATAAACCCACGTTAAGTTTGATTCTATAGCACAACTGGAAGTTCAATCTTGTGTAATTGTCATTTATTGCTGGAATTTAGTTTAACAATGTGTCTTCAAATGTTTTGATATCAGAGTGAAGGCAAATGAGCTGAATCTAGCTCTGACATTGGGAACCTTGGAGGAGGCCAAGATGGATAATGCTGATGACTGTTGCAAATGCTTCACAGCCTTATTTCCCCACTGACATTTGAGTCTCCTACAAACTAAAACACTGTCCCTTAGGTAACCGCATTGCCTCTAACTGTCACAGGTAGGGATCACATTGTCATTTTTATTCAATCACCAGCATAAAAGTCAGAAAAATTGATTTTGCTCAAAGCAAACATGAAAGACTAGAACCCCATAAATGCCAAGCAGTTGTGACTCAGATCACTTTGTCCATGCACTGCCTAACCCTGTAAAAAGTCTGACAACACCAGGTTTTAGTCCAACCGATTTATTTGATAATTTAGTCGGTTGGACTAAAACCTGGTGTTGTCAGACTTTTTACTGTGTTTATGCCAGCCCAACGCTGGCATACCCACATCATGACTGCCTAACCCTCACATACCTGAAGGAATTTCATGGCAACCAGTTTAAACCCTTTCTGTTCAAAGCGTTTGATGACTTCACCCATAATGCCTCTTTGGACGCCATCGGGCTTCACAGCAATGAAGGTTCGTTCCTTGTTCCCAGACATGTTTCTAAAAGATTCCACAGTATTAACAGACCATTAAATTATAACATCATTAATTCTAGTTATTACAGTGGATATTTTAATTGGGGTTAACACAACTGAAACAAGAGATAAAATTCATGATTAAAATGTTCCCCAAGTTGCTGCTGAGAATTTAGGATTCAGCCCTTTTATTCAATGGGCATTTTACAGAAACTAGCAGATTTAACAGCTGGGGGTTATCAGAAAAAGAATTTAAATCAGCAATTTCATTAGAACACAAAGGAATAAAACTTTGAACAATTCCGAGGGAGTCCAGCAAACCAGAGGGTCAGGCACAGGGAGAGGTGGATGTGGGGCAGAGGGTGAATCAGACCCAGGGGAGGGGAGACGGCTTCCCCAGGGGAGGGGAGACGGCTTCCCCAGGGGAGGGGAGACGGCCTCCCCAGGGGAGGGGAGACGGCCTCCCCAGGGGAGGGGAGACGGCCTCCCCAGGGGAGGGGAGACGGCCTCCCCAGGGGAGGGGAGACGGCTTCCCCAGGGGAGGGGAGACGGCTTCCCCAGGGGAGGGGAGACGGCCTCCCCAGGGGAGGGGAGACGGCTTCCCCAGGGGAGGGGAGACGGCTTCCCCAGGCCCCCCTCAATCCTCCCCATCACCACAAACAGGCAGATCAAAGCCCCGGGGCCGCTTCCGAAGCTCCACCCGGGACTGCCGGCTCCCCTCCCCCCGGGTGTCCCGCTCCCCTCCCCCTGTCCCCGGCTCCCCTCCCCCTCCCCCCGGGTGTCCCGCTCCCCTCCCCCTGTCCCGCTCCCCTCCCCCCGGGTGTCCCGCTCCCCTCCCCCCGGGTGTCCCGCTCCCCTCCCCCTGTCCCCGGCTCCCCCTGTCCCCGGCTCCCCCTGTCCCCGGGTGTCCGGCTCCCCCTGTCCCCGGGTGTCCCGCTCCCCTCCCCCTGTCCCCGGGTGTCCCGCTCCCCTCCCCCTGTCCCCGGCTCCCCCTGTCCCCGGTGTCCCGCTCCCCTCCCCCTGTCCCCGGGTGTCCCGCTCCCCTCCCCCTGTCCCCGGGTGTCCCGCTCCCCTCCCCCTGTCCCCGGGTGTCCCGCTCCCCTCCCCCTGTCCCCGGCTCCCCCTGTCCCCGGGTGTCCCGCTCCCCCCCCGGTGTCCCGCTCCGCCCCGGGGCCGCCTCCCTCTCCCGCTCCTACCGCTTCAGGCTCGCTGTGCAGCCACTAAGGGAGTGCTCGTTCCGCCGCGCCGCTTTATAAACCCGGATCGGCCTGTACCATTGGCTGGATGGGGGGAATTAGAGAATTAACGGCAACAGAGCCAGCCCTGAGAGACATGATAAACAACTTCCCACTCTTAACCATCAGGATACTAATAATTCTACTGTTGATCTTCTGATTTGAGCTACATACCATCTCACTAACTGAGATTTTAATATTATTCTGTGTCATTTTCCCCCGCTATGCAGTGGCTGCTCCCTCCCTGGCTCCTGCACCGGCACTGGCCCCGCCCTCTAACCCGGAAGCTCCCCGCCCTCTGACCCGGATATGCCTCTGTGTCCATGTGGTTGCTATCCCCCCTGCTAGCACTATTTCCGGTCTGGGTGCAGTGAGCGGAGACACCATGGCGACCAGGCCCGGGAAGCGGAGTAACGGCGGCACCAAGGCGGCCAAGCCCGGGAAGAGGAGTAACGGCGGCACCGAGGCGGCCAAGCCCGGGAAGCGGAAGGACGGCGGCGGCGACAGCGGCGGGGATCAGGAGGGGGTGGAGCGGCGGCTGGAGGAGTTACTGTTTGGGGGCGAGGTGGAGCTGCTGGAGCGACTGCAGGTCCGTAGTGGGGATGGGGAGGAGTGAGGGGGGTGTTGGTGCGGAGGGGGGCGGGGTGTTGGTGCGGAGGGGGGGGCGGGGTGGGGGTGGGGGTGGCGTGGAGGGGTGGGGGTGGCGTGGAGGGGTGGGGGTGGCGTGGAGGGGTGGGGGTGGGGGTGGCGTGGAGGGGTGGGGGTGGGGGTGGCGTGGAGGGGTGGGGGTGGCGTGGAGGGGTGGGGGTGGGGGTGGCGTGGAGGGGTGGGGGTGGGGGTGGCGTGGAGGGGGTGGGGGTGGCGTGGAGGGGGTGGGGGTGGCGTGGAGGGGTGGGGGAGGGGTGGCGTGGAGGGGGTGGGGGTGGCGTGGAGGGGTGGGGGAGGGGGTGGGGGTGGCGTGGAGGGGTGGGTGGGGGTGGGGGGGCGTGGTGGGGGTGGGGGGCGTGGTGGGGGTGGGGGGCGTGGAGGGGTCGGGGTTGGGAGGGGCGGAGGGGGTGGGGGTTGGGAGGGGCGGAGGGGGTGGGGGTTGGGAGGGGCGGAGGAGGTGGGGGTGGGGGGGGCGTGGAGGGGGTGGGGGTTGGGAGCGTGGAGGGGGTGGGGGTTGGGAGGGGCGGAGGGGGTGGGGGTTGGGAGGGGCGGAGGAGGTGGGGGTGGGGGGCGGAGGAGGTGGGGGGGAGAGGGGGTTGGGGGGGCAGGGGAGGTGGGGGGGGGGAAAGAGGGCAATGGGGGAAAATACTGGGTATTTTAGCAGGCCTGGCAGCATTTGTAAGGAGAGAAAATAACTGATGTTTCGAATCCAGATCAGATCACCCTTTGTACGAAGGGCTTTGACAAAGGGTCACCTCGACTCAAAACGCCAGCTCTTTTCTCTCCTTGCAGATGCTGCCAGACTTGCTGACATCTTAGGTAGTCCTTTGAGACTGAGGATGACTTTCTTCCACTTTGGGGTTGAGAGTCCAGAAGTAAGGTCCATTGTTGAATCTGCATACTGTACCACAGGTGGGGTAGTAGTGTTTGGTGGCTCGGAGTTTGGTCTGCTCCTTCTGTTTGCGTGAGACTTTCGGAATGGCTGCTGCCTTCACGGATGCTTCCTCTCCAGTTTGGGTGGCCTTAAGCAAGAGATTGCCACGGATCAGTGGGAAGGTTGTAATTTTTCAGGACATCCAATTAACCATAAAGCCCGACAATTATGAAGATAAAGTCATAGAGTCATCGAGTTTACAGCATGGAAGCAGGACCTTCAGCCCAACTTGTCCCATGGCTGCCCAGTTTTTAACCACTAAGTTAGTCCCAATTACTCGCATTTGGCCCCTATCCCTCTGTACCCATTGTATCCATGTAACTGTCTGAATGCTTTTTAAAAGACAAAATTGTACCCGCCTCTACTAGTACCTTTGGCAGCTTGTTCCAGACACTCACCCCCCTCTGTGAAAAAAATTGCCCCTCTGGACACTTTTGTATCTCTCTCCTCTCACCATAAACCTATGCCCTCTAGTTTTAGACTCCCTTACCTTTGGGAAAAGATATTGACTATCTTGCTGATCTATGCCCCTCCTTATTTTACAGACCTCTATAAGGTCACCCCTCAGCCTCCTACGCTCCAGAGAAAAAAGTCCCAGTCTATCCAGCCTCTGCTTATAACTCAAACCATCAAGTCTCAGTAGCATCCTAGTAAATCTTTTCTGCACTCTTTCTAGTTTAATAATATCCTTTCTATAATAGAGTGACCAGAACTGTACACAGTATTTCAAGTGTGGCCTTACCACTGTCTGGTACAACTTCAACAAGACGTCCCAACTCCTGTGTTCAGTGTTTTGACCGATGAAACCAAGCATGCTGAATGCCTTCTTCACCACTCTGTCCACCTGTGACTCCACTTTCAAGGAGCTATGAACCTGTAACCCTCGATTTCTTTGTTGTGTAACTCTCCCTAACACCTGACCATTAACTGAGTAAGTCCTGCCCTGGTTCAATCTACCAAAATGCATCATCTCACATTTGTCTAAATTAAAGCCCTTCTGCCATTTGTCAGCCCACTGGCCCAATTGATCAAGGTCTTGTTGCAATCCGAGGTCACCTTCACTGTTCCCTATGCCAGCAAACGTTCTAATTGCCTCCTGAATTCTCATCCAAATCATTAATATCAATGACAATTAACAGTGGACTCAGCACCATTAGGAGATTTTTCACTGAGGGTTGTTAGTCTGGGAAATTCCCATCCTCAGACAGTGGAGGCTGGGTCATTGAATATATTGAAGGCTGAATTAGACAGATTTCTGTTGGTCAAGGATGGGGGGGCGCGGTGCGAGGATTATTTATTGACGGCAGACAGGAAAGTGGAGTTAAGACCACCATCAGATCAGGCACAATCTCATCGAATGGTGAAGCAGGCTCGAGGGGCTGAGTGGCCTCCTGCTCCAGATTCTGCATTGTTAGCTTTTAAATTATTCTTGTGGCCCTCATCAAGACAAAAGAACAACCCAGCATGGGAAACAGGCCCAACGAGCCCACCCGCCGCATCACCCTACACCTACCCTGCCCTGCGTGTATGCGAGTGGAACCCCTAACTTAGCCAGATTCAGGGGAGAATAGTGTCAATTTGGTAAAACCAATCAGCCTGAGAGCACATCTTTGGGGTGTGGGAGGAAACCGGAGCGCCCGGAGGAAACCCACGCAACCACAGGGAGAATGCGCAAACTCCCACAGACACAGGCCCAAATCCATGTATCTGCACAGCCAGCAGTGCTAGTCACTGAGCTGTTGCGGCGCCCGTCTACTGGTCCAGGATCAAGCACACACACCGACACGAAGTACTAGGCCACTCCCGGAACTTCCAAGAGCAGCCCACGAACGACCCACCGTGTGCATGCCCCTTGTTTGACAATAAGGGCCTTGTCTTCTCTCTTGCTGTCTTTGAGTAATCTGTTCCTCTCCCTCTATGATGATGTCAGTCTGTTTTTCTGTGCAAGATATTCTCTTGGGTTGTCACTCTCTGAAAGAGATTCAGCTGGCAGCTGTCCCACAAAGGAGACTTCTCTTTGAGGCAAATTCTCTGTCAGTCATTGCAATTACCCGGCTCCCAAAAAGGGACTATGGTGTCTTTACCTTAGTGCTGATCTGTAATGGGTCTTTATAACTGTTTCTGCTGTGTCTCTACAACCTGAACAGGAGGAAAAAGGGGGCAGAACCTTGCTTGACGATGACTCCAGTGATTCTGAAGTGGAAAATGAAGCCAAGTCGGGCTTCCATCCAGCCAAGAAAGCAGCGTGGGAGGATGAAGAGGATGAAGCAGACCAAACGTGAGATATGTCCTGTGGGTGGTGGGGCGTGACAGCTCAGATATTGATGTTTGGGTTACAAACTCCCACACCTGTATTGTGTAATCATTCTGAATATTGACCTCTGTTCCAGTCTGCTGTTTCCATTATCATCCTCAGCCCTGCTCTGACAGCGTTTATATTAGCGTCATCGAGGTTTACAGATGGAAACAGACCCTTCTTGTCTGTGCCGCCTTTTTTTTAAACCCTTAAGATTGTCCCAATTGCCTGCATTTGGCCCATATCCCTCTATACCCATCTTACCCATGGAACTGTCTAAATGCTTTCTAAAAGACAAAATTGTACCCGCCTCCACTACTACCTCTGGCACCTTGTTCCAGACGCTTCACCCTCTGTGTGAAAAAATTGCCCCTTTGGGTACTTTTGTATTTCTCCCCTCTCACCTTAAACCTATGCCCTCTAGCTTTAGACTCCCCTACCTTTGGGAAAAGATATTGATTATCTGATCGATGCCTCTCATGACTTTTTAGACCTTGAGAAGATCACCCCTCAGCTTTCTACAATCCCAGTCTATCCAGCCCCTCCTCATAACCCAAACCATCAAGTCTCGGTAGCATCCCAGTAAATCTTTCCATTGAAATTTAGATCAAAACAAGTTTGTGGACCACAAACCTGATTGTTGTTGTGTGGAATAGAATCTGTGAGAGAGAATATATTTAAACAGGAATCCAAAACATTGAGCATTTGCGGGAAATCTACTTAACGTGCATTTTGGAATCTAACTGCAACTTGCACACAGGAGGGCCTGTGAGAAAAGACAAGTTCCACAGGCCGAAGGTAAGGTTCACTGAAGCATTCTTTATGAAATATTGCATGAATCCTGAATTACTTTCAAGTCATGCTGCAGAGCGGGATCTGAACAGGGAAATTTGGAACCAATTCCTGGAGATAATGGGTGGAACTCTCCCAAGAACGTTCTAAATGTCGAAATTGTGGGAAAGCTGGAGTAATTCAGCTTTTTTTTTTCAGTGAGAGTTGACACTAGAATCTCCACACTCTATGCAATGCAGAGACCACCAGCATAAATATCGTTAAAGTACAGGGGCAGGGCCTGTCCATGCTGGAGAGGCTGGAACCACCAGCCAGTGCCCAGTGCTCCCGAGCTGTCAGCCTCCCGTTTCCTGCCTGCACCAGCACCACCTCTCATCTTTCTTCCCTCTCCGCCGCTACCCTACACGCATGCGTGCACACACACACACACGCCCCCTCCCATCCATTTGCAGGTCAGCCCCAAATCCCTGCCTGGCCAATCTCCACCCCCACTCTGTCTGACCACTCTTCATCCCAGCCTGCCCCCATTGCTGGCCTCTCTCCAGCCTCTATTGATCAGACTGGCAGTGGGACCCCCATCCTGACCTATCGCCCCCAAAAAGCTCTGCCCCCCCCATTGGCATTGCCCCATGGCTGGTGGGTAGTGCCAGTGTGCCTCCTGGGCATGGGCACCTTGCCCCTTGGACAGTGTCAGGGACACAGGCTGGCACTGTTAAGGTGCCCCCGAGGGTCCCCCGATTGCACCCCCTCTTCACTTCAGCGGGCTTGTACTAACAGTTCCCTGAAATTGGAGTACTCCTGGGGGGTGCTGGGGTGGATGCTAGTGGGCCTGGAGAAGTCGGTCCAGGCCATAGATCACATTAAAATCACAGAATAATATATAAAATACTTACCTGGTGTTCCTGCTGGTTTCCAGTGCAAATGGAGATGCAGGCACGGTGGGAATGCATGCATGAATCTCATGCATGCCTGAACACAAGATTCTTCCACCATGTTGCACGTGGTAGGGTGGGAGAATTGCCCCCATTACCTTGTGTGAAGGACAGTGAATGTTGGGAGCAGTAACGCAGCCTGACGGTAGGAGGCACTGGTTTCAGGGACATGACTGAGGCTGGTCTGTGGAGTTGGAACAGAAGGTGACAGCTCCCCTTGCAGACTGGTGTTTCACTGAATGAATGGAATTCAGTTTATTGTGAACAGACTTCTGTTCTTTTTTACTCCACAGTGTGGATATGACTCATCGATTCCGGAAAAATTTTCAGAAGAGTTCTACAGAGAAGACTCTGAGTATGGGTCAGCTGCAGCGGAGACTGAAGGAACAGTACGTAGCTTAGTTGCATGGTTTACTGTCCACACGCAGTCCTTTTCACTTGGGAGATTTTTAGCTCCAGGCATGACACTTTGGTTGGTTGGAGGAGAGGTGAGGAGAGAGAGTGGGACTGATCGGATAACTCTTTCAAAAAGGCAGTGCAGTCGCAATGGCCCCATTTATACTTCCTGCATGAAGCGCGTTTAGAGCGGAGCAGATACACAGGGCAGTGACAATGTGACAAGGAATGTGTTCTCTCCTGTGGTGGCTCAGCTGGTTGACAGTGATTAACGTATCCATGGAATCTTGGTTCAATTCCCTGCTCCATATTTGCAGAGCTGAGGCAGTGGGAAGGAGATCAGCATTGGCTACTCCTGTTCGTCCCTGCTCGTCTCTAGAGGCCTTTGCTGCAGAGAGAGAGTGTGTACGTGCGAGTGTGTGTTTCTGCATTTACCGGGTACACGGAATGAACAAACTGGGATAAATTAAAGAAGTCCATATCTGTCAGTCTATTTTTCCAAAGTTTTTACAGTTTCCTCAGAGTGCTCTGGTTTCCCCCCACAGTTCAAAAATATGTGGGTTAGGTTGATTGGCCATGGTAAATTGCCCCGTAGTGTCAGAGCAAATTAGTTGGGTAAATGCATGGGCCTGGGTGGGATTATTGTTGGTGTAGGCTCGATGGGCCGAATGGCCTCCTTCCGCACTGTGGGATTCTATGATTTCCCATGGCTAATTTATCTAACCTACACATCTTGGGATACTAAGGGGCAGGGGTAAAGGAACCAGTGTGATCCCTGTGTCACTGTGTGTTTCCCAAATATAATCTTGCAGCTCGATTGGCAGCAAGGGACCCTCAGCACTGCCTGATGTGGAGCAAGGGGTTGGAAAAACTGCAGAGCAGATTTTCTGTTTCCCATCTGTTATGAAATTATGAGAAGTGTGTTTGCAAATTCAATACAAAGAAATCATTCCTTGTTAATTGTAGAAGTGAAAATATAAAGCCCATGGTGGTAAATTGCTGAACTGTGGGTGTAACTTTGCATTTTGGTACAGTTTGAGGCGTTCACTGAATGTTAAAATGCATTGCCAAAGAGGGTCAATTCTATACATCTGTGAAGGATTTAATTTCAATGTACATCCCCAAAACACGTTAATAACAGGTTCCAGACGGCAATGGGTGGAACACCAGCCTGGGCAGAGAGTAAAGATAAAAAGAAAAGAAAGAATAAGGAAGACTCGGATGATGGTAAGTCAGCATTATCTGAACAGACATTGATTGCGAATGGGTAGATTGCTTCTTGCTGACTGCTTCATAGTTACACAAAGACGACAAACTTTATTCAGAGAATTTTTAATATCAGAGAGGGAGTTGCAGACTGGAATTTAATCGAGGGAGTCTTGGGGGTTTATATACAGAATAACAGATACCCGGGAGTGAGTTACAGACTGGAATCTAATCGAGGGGTTCGGGGTGGTTTATATATAGAATAACAGATACACGGGAGTGAGTTACAGACTGGAATCTAATCAAGGGGTTCGGGGTGGTTTATATACAGAATAACAGATACCTGGTAGTGAATTACAGACTGGAATCTAATCAAGGGGTTCGGGGTGGTTTATATATAGAATAACAGATACCCGGGAGGGAGTTACAGACTGGAATCTAATCGAGGGGTTCGGGGTGGTTTATATATAGAATAACAGATACCCGGGAGTGAGTTACAGACTGGAATCTAATCAAGGGGTTCGGGGTGGTTTATATACAGAATAACAGATACCTGGTAGTGAATTACAGACTGGAATCTAATCAAGGGGTTCGGGGTGGTTTATATATAGAATAACAGATACCCGGGAGTGAGTTACAGAATGGAATCTAATCGAGGGGTTCGGGGTGGTTTATATATAGAATAACAGATACCGGGAGTGAGTTACAGACTGGAATCTAATCGAGGTGTTCAGGGTGGTTTATATATAGAATAACAGATATCCGGGAGTGAGTTACAGACTGGAATCTAATCGGGGGGTTCAGGGTGGTTTATATATAGAATAACAGATACCCGGGAGTGAGTGACAAACTGGAATCAAATCGAGGGGTTCGGGATGGTTTATATATAGAATAACAGATACCCGGGAGTGAGTTACAGACTGGAATCTAATCGAGGGGTTCGGGATGGTTTATATATAGAATAACAGATACCCGGGAGTGAGTTACAGACTGGAATCTAATCAGGGGGTTCGGGGTGGTTTATATATAGAATAACAGATACCCAGGAGTGAGTTACAGACTGGAATCTAATCGAGGGGTTTGGGGTGGTTTATATATAGAATAACAGATACCCGGGAGTGAGTTACAGACTGGAATCTAATTGAGGGGTTCAGGGTGGTTTATATATAGAATAACAGATACCCAGGAGTGAGTTAGAACATAAGAAATAGGAGCAGGAGTAGGCCATCTAGCCCTTCGAGCCAGCCCCGCCATTCAATAAGATCATGGCTGATCTGAAGTGGATCAGTTCCACTTTCCCGCTTTCTCCCCATAACCCTTAATTCCCTTGTCTATCAGAAATCTATCTACCCGTGACTTAAATATATTCAGCGAGGCAGCCTCCACCACTTCAACGGGCAGAGAATTCCAGAGATTCACCACCCTTTGAGTGAAGAAGTTCCTCCTCAACTCCGTTCTAAACTGCACCCCCCTTATTTTGAGGCTGTGCCCTCGAGTCCTGTTGTCCTTTCTAAGCGGAAAGAAACTCTCTATCTCTACCCTATCTAGCTTCTTCATTATCTTGTAAGCCTCTATAAGATCCCCCCTCAGCCATCTGAACTCTAACGAGTACAGACCCAGTCTATTCAATCTTTCTTCATAAGCTATAACCCCCTTATCTCTGGTATCAGCCTGGTGAGCCTTCTCTGTATTCCCTCCCAGGCCAATATATCCTTTCTGAAATACAGGGACCAAAACTGCATACAGTACTCCAGCTGCGGTCTCACCAGTGCCCTGTACAGTTGCAGCAAGACCTCCCTACTTTTATATTCTAACCCCCTCGCTATAAAGGCCAACATTCCTTTCACCTTCTTGATCACTTGCTGCACCTGCAGACTGGGTTTTTGCGATTCGTGCACAAGGACCCCCAGATCCCTTTGTACCGTCGCATGCTGCAGCTTTTCACCCTTCAAATAATAATCTCTCCTACTATTATTTCTACTAAAGTGGATAACCTCACAGTTGCTAACGTTATACTTCATCTGCCAGGTCCTTGCCCACCCACTCAGCTTATCCAGATCTCACTGTAGACTTTCCACACCCTCCACGCAATTTGTTACAGACTGAACCCTAATCAAGAGGTTTCAGGGGGGTTTGATACAGAGAATAACAGATACCCGGGAGTGAGTTACAGACTGGAATCTATTCGGAGGTTTCAGGGGGGTTTATATATGGAATAACAGACACCCGGGATTGAGTTACAGATGAGAATCTAGTCGAGGGGTCCAGGGTGGATTATATATAGAATAACAGATACCCGGGAGTGAGTTACAGACTGGAATCTAATCGAGGGGTTCGGGGTGGTTTATATATAGAATAACAGATACCCGGGAGTGAATTACAGACTGGAATCTAATTGAGGGGTTCGGTGTGGTTTATATATAGAATAACAGATACCCGGGAATGAGTTACAGACTGAAATCTAATCGAGGGGTGGTTTATATATAGAATAACAGATACCCGGGAGTGAGTTACAGACTGGAATCTAATCGAGGGGTTCGGGGTGGTTTATATATAGAATAACAGATACCCGGGAGTGAGTTACAGACTGGAATCTAATTGAGGGGTTCGGGGTGGTTTATATATAGAATAACAGATACCCAGGAGTGAGTTACAGACTGGAATCTAATCGAGGGGTTCGGGGTGGTTTATATATAGAATAACAGATACCTGGGAGTGAGTTACAGACTGGAATCTAATCGAGGGGTTCGGGGTGGTTTATATATAGAATAACAGATACCCGGGAGTGAGTTACAGACTGAAATCTAATCGAGGGGTTCGGGGCGGTTTATGTATAGAATAACAGATACCCGGGAGTGAGTGACAGACAGGAATATATTCAAGGGGTTCCAAGTGGTTTCAATATAGAATAACAGAGACCCGAGAGTGAGTTACAGACTGGAATCTAATCGAGCATTTCTAAATGACATCTTAAAATACAAGATTAAAACTTGATGAAAGTGCTGAGTTATTGTGTAAAATGCAGGTCTCCTGAATGGATGCCTCAGATATTAAAAAGTTCAATCTTTTATATTTTAGTGTTTGACGAATGAATTGTATTTTTTCTGTTATATTAGAAAGTGATGAAGATGCAGACTTGTTGCGGAAAACTGGCAATTTTGTGTCTCGCTCTGATGCCCTTCCCAAAGGCTTGTTAGAGGTGAGGGTTTTTACTGAGACACTATTTAAAATAACAGCTGTGGTTGTCACAGTGCAACATGTTTGTGTATGAGGGGAAGAGTTGTGAAGCTACTTCTGGTGTGGATATTGATTTGATGCTTGTGTCTGAATGATTAGGGTTTCAGATGGTGCACCATTTTGCATTGCTGTTTATTGATAAGGTAACTTGCATTAATTAGTTACTGTTGTACAATTGGAAGAGCAATTTTGCAATAATTCCAATTGTTCCATTTTGATTTTAGTTGGGGAAAGCACTCAGTTTTGAATTGAGATGATAGAATCATAGAATAATATGGTGCAGAAGGGAGGCCATTTGGCCCATTGCATCTGTACTGGTTTTTCGAAAACGCAATCCATCTAACCCGACTGCCCCATAGACCTGCAAATGTCTCCCTGTCAAGTATTTATCCAATTTTCTTTTGAAAGTTACAAATCACTTTCTTTCCATTTCCCTTTCAAGTAGTGCATTCCAGATTATAACTCGGATAACAAGTGATAACCTCATCTGGCATCAGATATCAGGCATGATTGGATAGATACCTGAGAGTTAGTGTAGGTTAGTTCATGCTAACCTTTGAGGTTGAAGGGCTGCCCACAGGCTGCCACCAGCTGCACTTTACGTGTGACATGCGTGAGAGAGATGCTCAGCCTGACAAGCCCTCGAGCTTTCCCTCTCATTCGTTGTGGAGGAGATCTTGTTTAAGCTTGTCGGCTTTCAGCACTGATGTTACTGGGGCCGCTGATATGGTGCTTGGGGAGTTCAGTGTTTGGAATCGCTCAGCACATTACATCAGCTCCGTCCTCCCAGTTGTGACTCTGGAGGTTGCAAATGCTTGAATTCAGGTAATGTCACAGGGTCTAGAAACATTTATTTAACTAGCACGGTTCTCGTTTAGTCAAACCTCTGTAAACCTCCCTGCTGAGTAAGCTATCTGGCGAATTATGTAGAATATGGATCCTGTCAGGAAAGAACGAGTTTGTTACGCATTATTCTGCCTCCCTCACTTTCCCTGACCAAAACAGATGGTGAAAATCCTTTCGAGATCCTCTTCAGACACGTAGTTCTATTAAATAAAAGTAGTTTGCTGTCGTTCATGGATTCTTACCACTCATCCCACTGTGTCTGATCCTTCTTTTCTATTGTCAGTATTTTTCAGGAATTGCTCCATTATTTTTATTTAAAGAAATGCTGTAAAGAAGGGTGAACCCCAGCCATGGTCAGAGGCTGTGGTTGTGGGGCACTGGGTATTAGGCTGGAGGTGGGCACTGTGTGGACTAGGGAACAAAGAGATTGTCCCTGTGGAAATGGTTTTACAGCAAATCTCTCAGGAAAGAAAAGAACTTGCATTTGTATAGCAACTTACACATCCTCAGGATGTCTCAAAATGCTTTGCAGCCAATGGGATACCTCAGAATTATTGCTAGTGCGAAGGCAAATTTGACAACTCATTTGTACGCAACAGAATCCCAAAAAGCAAATGGGATAACTGATCGATCAGTCAGCTTTTCGTTGGTCAGGACGTTTTGTTTTTGGCTTCCAGGCGTCCCCTACAATCTGCTCACCTGAATAGGCAGAGGAACCCTTAGTTCAATATTTCATCTGAAAAGCAGTTGCCTCCGGTGCGGCGCTCCCTCGGCCCCGTGACAGTGCGGCACTCCCTCGGCCCTGGCCCCATGACGGTGCGGCGTTCCCTCGGCCCCGTGACTGTGCGGTGCTCCCTCGGCCCTGACCCCGTGAGGGTGCGGCGCTCCCTCGGCCCCGTGAGGGTGCGGCGCTCCCTCGGCCCCGTGAGGGTGCGGCGCTCCCTCGGCCCCGTGACGGTGCGGCGCTCCCTCGGCCCTGACCCCGTGAGGGTGCGGCGCTCCCTCGGCCCCGGCCCCGTGAGGGTGCGGCGCTCCCTCGGCCCCGTGACGGTGCGGCGCTCCCTCGGCCCTGACCCCGTGAGGGTGCGGCGCTCCCTCGGCCCCGGCCCCGTGAGGGTGCGGTGCTCCCTCGGCCCTGGCCCCGTGAGGGTGCGGCACTCCCTTGTCCCTGGCCCCGTGACGGTGTGGCGCTCCCTCAGCCCTGACCCCGTGAGGGTGCGGAGCTCCCTCGGCCCCGTGAGGGTGCGGCGCTCCCTCGGCCCCGTGAGGGTGCGGCGCTCCCTCAGCCCTGACCCCGTGACGGTGCGGCGCTCCCTCGGCCCCGTGACGGTGCGGCGCTCCCTCGGCCCCGTGACGGTGCGGCGCTCCCTCGGCCCCGTGACGGTGCGGCGCTCCCTCGGCCCCGTGACGGTGCGGCGCTCCCTCGGCCCCGTGACGGTGCGGCGCTCCCTCGGTCCCGTGACGGTGCGGCGCTCCCTCGGCCCCGTGACGGTGCGGCGCTCCCTCGGCCCCGTGACGGTGCGGCGCTCCCTCGGCCCCGTGACGGTGCGGCGCTCCCTCGGCCCCGTGACGGTGCGGCGCTCCCTCGGCCCCGTGACGGTGCGGCGCTCCCTCGGCCCCGTGACGGTGCGGCGCTCCCTCGGCCCCGTGACGGTGCGGCGCTCCCTCGGCCCCGTGACGGTGCGGCGCTCCCTCGGCCCCGTGACGGTGCGGCGCTCCCTCGGCCCCGTGACGGTGCGGCGCTCCCTCGGCCCCGTGACGGTGCGGCGCTCCCTCGGCCCCGTGACGGTGCGGCGCTCCCTCGGCCCCGTGACGGTGCGGCGCTCCCTCGGCCCCGTGACGGTGCGGCGCTCCCTCGGCCCCGTGACGGTGCGGCGCTCCCTCGGCCCCGTGACGGTGCGGCGCTCCCTCGGCCCCGTGACGGTGCGGCGCTCCCTCGGCCCCGTGACGGTGCGGCGCTCCCTCGGCCCCGTGACGGTGCGGCGCTCCCTCGGCCCCGTGACGGTGCGGCGCTCCCTCGGCCCCGTGACGGTGCGGCGCTCCCTCGGCCCCGTGACGGTGCGGCGCTCCCTCGGCCCCGTGACGGTGCGGCGCTCCCTCGGCCCCGTGACGGTGCGGCGCTCCCTCGGCCCCGTGACGGTGCGGCGCTCCCTCGGCCCCGTGACGGTGCGGCGCTCCCTCGGCCCCGTGACGGTGCGGCGCTCCCTCGGCCCCGTGACGGTGCGGGGCTCCCTCGGCCCCGTGACGGTGCGGGGCTCCCTCGGCCCCGTGACGGTGCGGCGCTCCCTCGGCCCCGTGACGGTGCGGCGCTCCCTCGGCCCCGTGACGGTGCGGCGCTCCCTCGGCCCCGTGACGGTGCGGCGCTCCCTCGGCCCCGTGACGGTGCGGCGCTCCCTCGGCCCCGTGACGGTGCGGCGCTCCCTCGGCCCCGTGACGGTGCGGCGCTCCCTCGGCCCCGTGACGGTGCGGCGCTCCCTCGGCCCCGTGACGGTGCGGCGCTCCCTCGGCCCCGTGACGGTGCGGGGCTCCCTCGGCCCCGTGACGGTGCGGCGCTCCCTCGGCCCCGTGACGGTGCGGGGCTCCCTCGGCCCCGTGACGGTGCGGGGCTCCCTCGGCCCCGTGACGGTGCGGCGCTCCCTCGGCCCTCGGCCCCGTGACGGTGCGGAGCTCCCTCGGCCCTGGCCCCGTGACGGTGCGGGTCAGTCTAAGTGCTTGACTGGAAAAACAGCCTTTCCGACCCAGGGCTGGGAATGTTACCTCTGACCTGCACTGATGTGGGTGAAGCTTTGAGCTTGTGAATTTTCAGAAGTGCTTCCAAACTTTCAGCCAGTCATTCTCATCCTTTTGCATGTTATGCCTGTCGGTTAGTGAGACACGCTGTGAGCTGTATGTGTTAGTAAAATCTCCACTGATTTGACTATTAATAACAGATTCCCAAGCTTTTGATTGTAAGAATGTTTTAGTGGGAAATAGCTCACCTTTGGATGAGTGCATTGTAGAGTAAGCTCAGTGAGGTGGTCTTTATCTCAGCTTGGACAGAGGTAAGGCCAATACCATTGGCGTCACTGTTCTGGGTCAGGGCAGATAGATCAGGAGGGGTTGATTATTTGTCATTCCTGTTGTCTGGAAAAGGGACTGGCTGTGCTGATCCTCACAATCTTTAATATCCTTCCAAAACCCATTGAACTCGGAAAGGAAGGATGGCTGCTTGCATAAGCAGTTAGCATCTTTGAGGCCATGTTCTGAAGCAGCCAGGTCCCTTTGAGGAAAATATTAAGGCACATCTTTTAAAAAAGAAAGGCTGTATGACAAAGTATTTTCTTTGTTCTGATGAGTTTGATTACTTTTCAATAGATAAAGAATTATAAAAGTGCCAATTGCACCAGACCATCAGATGCAAAACTGACAACCACCCAGTTCCATCCAGGTGCTCAAGTGATCCTAACTGCTGGGATTGATCAGTCCATCTCACTCTTTCAGGTATGTTTTCTAGTCCTATTACTAATTTTGGCCTTCATAGCGAGGGGGATTGAATATAAAAGTAGGGAGGTCTTGCTGCAGCTGTATAGGGCATTGGTGAGGCCGCAGCTGGAGTACTGTGTGCAGTTTTGGGCGCCGCACCTGCGCAAGGATATTTTGGCCCTGGAGGGAGTGCAGAGGAGGTTTACTAGGCTGATACCGGAGTTGAGGGGATTGAGCTATGAGGAGAGGCTGAATAAACTAGGCTTGTACTCGTTAGAGTTTAGAAGAATGAGGGGAGATCTCATTGAGACGTATAAGATGATGAATGGGATGGATAGGATAGAGGTGGAGAGACTCTTCCCGCTCAAAAAAGACAGTTGGACTAGGGGGCACAGCCTCAAGATAAAGGGGGGGGCGTTTTAGAACGGAGTTGAGGAGGAACTTCTTCACTCAAAGGGTGGTGAATCTCTGGAATTCTCTGCCCGTTGAAGTGGTGGAGGCTGCCTCGCTAAATATTTTTAAGAAACGGGTTGATGGGTTTTTGATAAGAGAAGGGATTAAGGGTTATGGGGAGAGGGCGGGAAGGTGGAACTGAGTCACGACAGATCAGCCATGATCTTATTGAATGGCGGGGCAGACTCGAAGGGCCAGATGGCCTACTCCTGCTCCTATTTCTTATGTTCTTATGTTCTTATCAATACTATCCCTTTCACCCTGTCCTTTCAAATTGCAATGTAGTGTGAGTGAGGACAGCTGACAGTGGTCTGTGCGAGCCCGTGCAGCCTATTGCGCGATGACAGTGGTCTGTGCGAGCCTGTGCAGCCTATTGCACGATGACAGTGGTCTGTGCGAGCCTGTGCAGCCTATTGCGCGATGACAGTGGTCTGTGCGAGCCCGTGCAGCCTATTGCACGATGACAGTGGTCTGTGCGAGCCTGTGCAGCCTATTGCGCGATGACAGTGGTCTGTGCGAGCCTGTGCAGCCTATTGCACGATGACAGTGGTCTGTGCGAGCCTGTGCAGCCTATTGCGCGATGACAGTGGTCTGTGCGAGCCCGTGCAGCCTATTGCGCGATGACAGTGGTCTGTGCGAGCCTGTGCAGCCTATTGCGCGATGACAGTGGTCTGTGCGAGCCTGTGCAGCCTATTGCACGATGACAGTGGTCTGTGCGAGCCTGTGCAGCCTATTGCGCGATGACAGTGGTCTGTGCGAGCCCGTGCAGCCTATTGCACGATGACAGTGGTCTGTGCGAGCCTGTGCAGCCTATTGCACGATGACAGTGGTCTGTGCGAGCCCGTGCAGCCTATTGCGCGATGACAGTGGTCTGTGCGAGCCTGTGCAGCCTATTGCGCGATGACAGTGGTCTGTGCGAGCCCGTGCAGCCTATTGCACGATGACAGTGGTCTGTGCGAGCCCGTGCAGCCTATTGCGCGATGACAGTGGTCTGTGCAAGCCTGTGCAGCCTATTGCACGATGACAGTGGTCTGTGCGAGCCTGTGCAGCCTATTGCGCGATGACAGTGGTCTGTGCGAGCCTGTGCAGCCTATTGCGCGAGGGGGTGTGAAGTGTGTGGCCACACTGACTCAGACAAGCAACTGCCAATGTTCACCCCTGTTCAGGTCGATGGGAAGACGAACCCCAAGATTCAGAGTATTTACCTGGAACGGTTTCCTGTGTACAAAGCTCGCTTCAGCGCAGACGGAGAGCAGGTTATTGCCACAGGTGTCCGCCACAAGATGTTCTATATCTATGATATGATGGTGGGGAAGCTGATTCCAGTCCACGGTGTCCGAGGTAAGAATTTCTGTCTTTCTGAAACTATTTTTGATTTGAACGTTCCCCCTGAATGGCCAGGAAGGACCCTGACATGTTAACAATCAGGAGCTGCTGTTAATTTTTGAAGTGTTGTGGCTAATAAAAATATATTCTTACTGAAGCTCGTCACAGTGGCTTTAAATCAAGGAGAAGGGCAAACTGAGCAGTACGTGGGAAGTTCAATTAGGAAGTGAACACAGACAGGTTTTGAGAGCGACATTTGAAGAAATGCAAAGTGGATTCAGAGGAAAGTTCCAAAGAGCATGCGTGTGATTAGTGAGAGATCGACCTCTGATAGAGCAGAGTGAGAGGGTGAGACGAGTGAATCAAATGCAATTTGCAGTGAAGAATGCATTTCAAAAGTGAAACATTCAATTAAATACATAAAGAAGAGGATTCCCCACATCATTTTGCATCATTGTTATTGAGTCTTGGTGAGGCCACACCGAGAGTATTGTGTGCAGTTTTGGTCTCCTTATCTGAGGAAGGATGTTCTTGCTCTCGAGGGAGCGCAGTGAAGGTTTACCAGGCTGATTCCGGGGATGGTGGGACTGATGTATGAGGAGAGATTGACTACATCAGGATTGTTTTCACTGGAGTTCAGATGAATGAGGGAGATCTCATAGAGATTTATAAAATTCTAACAGGACTAGACAGGGTAGATGCAGGGAGGATGTTCTCAATGGTGGGGGAGTCAGAACAAGGGGACACAGTCTGAGGATTCGGGCAGACCATTTAGGATGGAGATGAGGAGACTTCCTTCACCCAAAGAGTGGTGAGCCTGTGGAATTCATTACCACAGGAAGTAGTTGATGCCAAAACATTGAATGCATTCAAGAGGCGGCTGGATATAGCACTTGGGGCGAATGGGATCAAAGGTTATGGGGAGACAACGGGATTAGGATATTAAGTTGGATAAGCAGCTATGATGGAGATGAATGGTGGAGCAGGCTCGAAGGGCTGAATGGCCTCCTCCTGCTCCTATCTTCTATGTTTCTATTCCAACACGAGGCTGTGTGCTGGATGTGAGAGTAATATTGAGCTGTGAGCAACCTCTGTTTTCTTGCACTTTACCTGTCATAGAAACTAGAAGCAGGAGGAGGCTGTTCGGCCCTTTGCGGCTGCTATGCCATTCATTATGATCATGGCTGATCATTGAATTCAATATCCTGATCCTCCCACTATTCCTTGATCCCTTTAACTCCAAGACCTTATCTAATTTCTTCTTGAAATCACATTTTGGCCTCAACTACATTCCGTGGGAGTGAATTCCACAGATTCATCACCCTCTGTATGAAGAAATTTCTCTTCACTTCAGTCCTAAAAGGTTTACCCCTTATCCTCAAACTATGACCCCTAGTTCTGGGCTCCCCCACCATTGGGAACATTCTTTCTGAACCTAAATTGTCTAACGCTGTTAGAATTTTATAAGTTTTTATGAGATCCCCTCTCACTCTTCTGTACTCAAGTGAATATAACCCTAACTGACTTAGTCTCTCCTCATATAAAAGACCTGCCATGCCAGGAATGGCCTGATTAACTACTGCAGTATCCCTCCTATAGTAAGGGTCATTGTTCCTCAGATAAGGACACCAAAACTGCACACAATACTCCAGCTCTCACCAACAATTGGGATCTAGCACAGATCCCTGTGGTACTCCACTAGTCACTGCCTGCCAATTGGAAAAACACCCATTTGTACCAACTCTTTGCTTCCTATCTGCAATCTTGATTGCAGACATTACTTGCAATCTCATGTGCTTTAACTTTACACATAATCTGTTATGTGTGACCTTGTCGAAAGCCTTGTGAAAGTCTACATCCACTGGTTCTCATTTGTCAACTCCAGTAGTTACATCCTCAAAGATTTCCAATAGATTTGTCAAGCACGATTTCCCTTGTGTAAATCCGTGCTGACATTGTCTGATTATACCACTGCGTTCCAAATGCTGAGTTAAGAAATTCTTGATAATGTGTTTTAGCAACTTTCCCAGTACTGACGCTCGGCTCACTGCTATATAATTCCTTGTTTTCTCTCTACCTCCCTTTTTGAATAACAGGCTTACATTAACTACCCTCCAAACTGTAGGAACCACCCAGAGTCCAAAGAATTTTGGAAAATAACCACCAGCGGATCTACTGTTTCCAGGGCCGCTTCCTTCAGTTCTCTGGGATGAAGATTATCAGGACCTGGAGATTTATCCACCTTCAATCCCATCAATTTCCCCAAAACCATTTCTCTACTAATACTGATTTCCCTCAGCTCCTCACTAAAACTTGTTTCTCTCAGCACTTCTGGTACATTATTCATGTCTTTGTGAAGACAGAAGCAAAGTACAAATTTAATTCCTCAGCTATTTCTTTATTCCCTGCTTTGAATCCTCCGGTTTCTGACTGTAAGGGGCCTCCATTCGTTTTTGTCAATCTTTTTCTCTTTACAAACCTACAGAAACTTTTACAATCAGTTTTTATGTCCCATGCTAGCTTATTCTTCATTTTTCCCTTCTTAATCAATCCCTTGGTCCTCCTTTGCTGAAGTTTAAACTGCTCCCAATCCTCAAGCTTATTGCTTTTCTTGCCAATTTGCATGCTTCTCCCTTGAATCTGATACTATCACTAATTGCCCTTGAAGCTATGGTTTGGCCACAATTCCCTTACCACTCTTGTGCCAAACAGGAATAAACAACTTCTAGAGTTTAAATGCCTTTGCCTTACGCTGTTTCTCGGTCCATCATGGCCAATTAATACCTCATACCATCATAGTTCCCTTTATTGAGATTCAGGACCCTGGTCTGAGAATCAACTGCATCACTATCTGCCTTGACAAGGAATTCCATCGTTTTCTGTTTTTTTTCATTCGTGGGATGTGGGTATGGGTGGCTGGCCAGCATTTATTGCCCATCCCTAGTTGCTCTTTAACTGGCTGACTAGGCCATTTCAGAGGGCAGTTGAGAATCAACTACGTTGCTGTGGCTCTGGAGTCACATGTGGACCAGACCGGGTAAGGATGGCAAATTTCCTTCCCTAAAGAACGTTAGTGAACCAAATGGATTTTTCCAACAATCGACAATGTTTTCATGGTCATCAGTGGATTCTTAATTCCAGATATTATGGTCACTTGTCCCCAAGGGTTTTCTCACAACTGGAGTGCCAACTAATCTGTTGTCATTGCACAACAGCCAGTCCGGGATGGCCTGTTCCCTTGTTGATTCCTCAATCTTTATTGCTTTACCCATGATCTCAGTTGCATTGGACCTGCTCACAGGATGAGTTTCCTGACACTGGCCCCTGTGGAATGGGGGCCTGCCCTTTTTACACACACAGCATGAGATGAGAAAGTGTCTCCTCTTGTAAAGGAATTGCTGTGTACATGTGTAAAAATTTTGGTGTAATTTTACAAAAGCCATCATTCCCTTTCAGATGCCCTGAGTATTAACTCCTCACTCTGCCAGCTTTAATGTTGCTGCAAGCTGCTTCTCTGCTTCACAGCCTCACTAAGATCTGCTAGTGTAACTTTAGAGAATTCAGACAGGTCACAGGGCTGTCAGCTGGCATTGCTCTGCAGGTTTGGTAGCTTCAATGGAGAGACAGAAACTCAGAAAGATAGTCATCCTGAAATGTTACCTCTCTTTCTCCTCACAGATGTTGCCTGATCTGCTGAGCAGTTGCAACATTTTCTACTTCTATTTCAGACTTCCATAGTCAGCAGTAATTTGGTTTTACACTGTGGGCATCTGCCTTTTTCTGATTTTTGTGCGTGCTGTATGCTGCTTTAAAGCTCTTTGCTGTTTGGGTTTGTAGGGCTAGAAGAGAAGCAAGTTAAAAAATTTGAAGTTTCGCCAGATGGCTTGTTTCTGCTCATCATTGGGACCTCAGGGTATTTGCACCTTCTTTCCATGAAGGTAAGTTCCTAAGTATCAACTCTGTAATTTACTGGGACTGTGTAAACCTGAGTCCAATAGAAAGTACCATCTATAAGTGTGGCTATGGTGACACTGTTTTAGTCATTAACCTCAATAGAAAACAACAATTTGCATTTGGGAAGGTGTTGGCCTGGTGGTATTATCGCTAGACTATTAATCCAGAAACTCAGCTCATGTTCTGGGGACCCGGGTTCGAATCCTGCCACGGCAGATGGTGCAATTTAAATTTAAAAAAAAGTATCTGGAATTAAGAATCTACTGATGACCATGAAACCATTGTCGATTGTCAGAAAAACCCATCCGGCTCACTAACGTACTTTAGGGAAGGAAATGTGCCGTCCTTACCTGGTCTGACCTGCATGTGACTCCAGAGCCACAGCAATGTGATGATGCTCAACTACCTTCCGAGGGCAACTAGGGATGTGCAATAAATGCTGGCCAGCCAGCGATGCCCATGTCCCCTGAATGAATAAAAAAAAGTTATATTGTGTATTTGACAGAATGAAACTTCACAGAAGTATTAAAGAGCAAAATGTTCACGGTAAAGTCATTGCAGTGTTAATGTAAACCTACTTGTGATACTGATCAATAAACCTAAATTTAAAACTTAAATTTGATTCCGGGCTGTGTAAAGAGATAAGAACTTGGGTTAGAACGGAGTTGAGGAGGAACTTCTTCACTCAAAGGGTGGTGAATCTCTGGAATTCTCTGCCCGTTGAAGTGGTGGAGGCTGCCTCGCTAAATATTTTTAAGAAGCGGGTTGATGGGTTTTTGATAAGAGAAGGGATTAAGGGTTATGGGGAGAGGGCGGGAAGGTGGAGCTGAGCCACGACAGATCAGCCATGATCTTATTGAATGGCGGGGCAGGCTCGAAGGGCCAGATGGCCTACTCCTGCTCCTATTTCTTATGTTCTTAAAGGCATAAATTTTAACAAATATGTTAAAGGAAGTAAGAGCAGTAGAAGGAGGGCACGGTTTTGGGAGAGCTTGGGGCTCTGAAGACATGACGGCCACTGATGGATCAGTTCAAATGAGGAGTGCTGCTGAGGCCTGAAGCAGAAGTGTGCAGAGATCTCAGGATAACTTTAAACAGATTTTGTGTAATTTTGCTTAACAAATGCCGCCATTCAGAGTCAGATGTTCTAGTCTCTCCCCTACACCAAAGTTTGGAATTCTGATGTACGTTTATCAGACATATTTCATCCAAGTTGGGCTTGTAGACAATTGGAGCAATATAGACTGAGAATATGGACTCGGATATCTGCTGCTTCATCTCTCAGTTTTACCAAGAAGTGCACAAAAATAGTTAAAGTTCACATGTGCACCATGCAAATGTAGATACTGAGATAATGTGCCCGGTATCACTGGGAAAACTCACTCCTGACAAGACAAGTTAATTAGGTTTCAGCACTGCCTTGTTCATTATGCACATGGTTACCTAGATGGAATTGCAGTGTTATTACTTTGCTCTGAAAATTGCAGGTCATCTGTCACATCAGATATGTGTCGCCTGGGAATTAGCAAAGCTTAAATTTTTCATGCCCACGCAAATTAGTTTCTGAATGATGTTGGAATTGGTTTTGTATTTATGCTGAGGGCGAGGACAGGATTGTGTGGTCTCCTTGTGCTTCACTGTTCACTGCGCTGCGTTCGTAGCCTCTGACACTGCCAGGCATCCTTACAGTGCTGTCCTGATTTTTTTTATTCATGAAATCCTACTGTGCAGAAGGAGTAATTCAGCCCATCAAGTCTGTACCGACCACAATTCCACCCCAGGCCCTATCCCCGCAACCCACAAAACTACATTGCTAATCCCTCTAACCTATATATCCCAGGATTCTCAGCAGCAATATAGCATGGCCAATCAACCTAACTCGCACATCTTTGGACTGTGGGAGGAAACCGGAGCACCTGGAGGAAACCCATGAGACATGGGAGAAAGTGCCAACTCTGCCCAGACAGTGACCCAAGCTGGGATTCGAACCCAGTTTCCTGATGCTGTGAGCCAGCAGTGCTAACCATTGTGCCGCCATGCCACCCAAAATTGTCATTTGATGGACATAGGTATCAGGGATTATTGCCCTTGAAACTGAGTAGCTTGCTAGGCCATTTCAGTGGGCAGTTGAACGTCAACCACTTTGCTGTGGCTCTAGAGTCACATTTAAGCCAGACCAGGTAAGGATGGCTGATTTTCTTCCCTAAAGGACACTAGTGAACCAGATGGGTTTTTCCAACAATCAACGACGATTTCATGGTCATCAGTAGATTCTTAATTCCAGATGTTTTTTATTGAATTCAAATTCCACCATTTGCAGTGGCGGGATTTGAACCCAGTCTCTAGAGGAGGTAGGAAGCTGATGTTCTCCCACCCTTCTGTCAGCCCACCCTGTCCAACACAGCTGCAACATTTCCCCAGAAGGGTGAGGTTGAGATTGGGGACTCTCAGTCACATTGACCAACACCATTATCACTTTGTGTCTCAGGAAACTCGCGTATTCTCGGAGCTCAGTGATGTGTCAGGTGAGTGCTGACCATTCGGAAATGTGTAAAACCTTGTTTGAGTGGCCAGTTTTTATCTGTGGTCCAGTCTATTTGGCTAAGTGGGATATTGTATGTGGCCACTGCGCATAACTACATCAGCTGGTCACACACATCTTCAACTGGATAGCAGACAAGGCTCAGTAACCCGTGCTGATTTCCCCCTCCTCACTTGGGCTTCTGTGGACTACTGCAGTTTCTTCTAACTCCAACTTCCCAGCAAATGTTATTAGTTTAGAAATAGATACAGTTTTAAGTAATTTTTACTTGTGTGCATTAGGAATATGGTATAGCTTTAAGGTTATGCTTAATTTATATTCCTGCAGTTATGTGTTATGAACTTCAATTTTAGTTTTACTTTAAAGGAATTTACAACTCATTAAGGCAAACAGAGGTGTTAAAAAAACTGGATTGTTGTAACCAGGGACCTACAGACAGCAATCAGTTCAGTCCAGAGAATGTCAGTGCAGTTGGAAACAGGATTCCAGAGACACCACCAGGACAGGCAGGGCAATGCTGTGGGCTAAAAAGCAAGTCCCAAACTAAGGGGGTCTGTAGGGGTCTGGAACGCGCTACCGAGTAGGGTGGTGGAGGCAGGAACATTGGACTTGTTTAAGATGCAGTTAGATAGGCACATGAGTGAAACGAGAATGGAGGGATATGGTAGGGGATATTAAATAGGGTTAAACCTCGGGAGACACCGGAAAGGCAGGCTGTAAGATTAATATTTTTGACTTTATTCCACAGGTGGAGGTCCACCTCGTGTCAAACGAGGGACATTCACACGGCGGGTCGTGCCTGGGCTGCTCTTGGAAGTTCCAGGAGTGGCCTAGAACTTCGTGTCAGTGTGTGTGCTTGATCCTGGACCGGTAGACGGGCGCTGCAACAGCTCAGTGACTAGCACTGCTGGCTGTGCAGGCACATGGATTTGGGCCTGTGTCTGTGGGAGTTTGCGCATTCTCCCTGTGGTTGCATGGGTTTCCTCCGGGCGCTCCGGTTTCCTCCCACACCCCAAAGATGTGCTCTCAGGCTAATCGGTTTTTACCAAATTGACACTATTTCTTCCCTGAATCTGGCTGAGTAGGGTTCCATTCATAGATATGCAGGGTTGAATAGGTGTAGGGTGATGTGGCGGCGCGGGCTCGTTGGGCCGAAGGGCCTGTTTCCTGTGCTGGATTGTTCTTTGTTCTTTGTTCTTTTAAAGAAAATAGTTCCAAAAACTATGGGATGGGGAAGAAGGTTCCAGGAAGTTCAAGGAATGAGGGCAAAGATTAAGGACAGGTCATGTTCATTGAAGAACAAGGGACAGAGAGAGACTCCAAAAAGGCAAGTGCAGGAAGCAGATGTAAACTGAGGTGGTTTTAGAACAAACCAGAGATCCAAGGTGACCCTTAATATGGCCTGTGAAATAGTATTAAGTTGACATGGCTGGGTATCCGAGAGCTTGTGTGGAAAAGAGGCTTTTAAATGAACCTGACGAAACAAGGGAAGAAAATTGAAAAAAGTGGAAGTCTATTTATTAGTCACAAGTATCTTATGTTAACACTACAATGAAATTACTGTAAAAATAGTATACGCCACCTGGCAGATGGAGTATAACATTGGCAAATGTGAGGTTATCTACTTTGGAAGAAATAATAGTAGAATGGGATATTATTTAAATGGTGAAAAGCTGCAGCATGCTACTGTGCAGAGGGATCTGGGGGTCCTTGTGCACGAATTGCAAAAACCCAGTCTGCAGGTGCAGCAGGTGATCAAGAAGGCGAATGGGATGCTGGCCTTCATAGCGAGGGGGATAGAATATAAAAGTAGGGAGGTCTTGCTGCAACTGTACAGGGCACTGGTGAGGCTGCAGCTGGAATACTGTGTGCAGTTTTGGTCCCCTTATTTGTTAAAGGATATATTGACCTTGGAGGGAGTACAGAGAAGGTTCACCAGGTTGATACCAGAGATGAGGGGCTTAGCTTATGAAGAGAGATTGAGTAGACTGGGTCTGTGCTCGTTGGAGTTTAGAAGGCTGAAGGGTGATCTTTTAGAGACATATAAGATAATGAAGGGGCTAGATAGAGTAGAGGTAGAGAGATTTTTTCCACTTAGAAAGGAAACCAGAACTAGAGGGCACAGCCTCAAAATAAGCAGGTGGGGGGGTGGTGCGGGGGCTGCAGTTTAGAAAAGAGTTGAGGAGGAATTTCTTCTTTCAGAGGGTGGTGAATCTCTGGAATTCTCTGCTCATTGAAGTAGTGGAGGCTACCTTGCTGAATATGTTTAAGTCACTGGTAGATAGATTTCTGATCGATAAGGGAATTAAGGGTTATGGGGAGAAAGCGGGAAAGTGGAACTGATCCACTTCAGGTCAACCATGATCTTATTGAATGGCGGGGCAGGCTTGAGGGGCTAGATGGCCTACTCCTGCTCCTATTTCTTAAGTTCTTAAAATCCCCTAGTTACCACACTCTGGCACATGTTCGGGTACACTGAGGGAAAATTTAACATGGCCAATGCACCCTAACCAGCACATCTTTCAGATTGTGGGAAGAAACTGGGGCACCCAGAGGAAACCCATGCAGACATGGTGAGAATGTGCAGACTCCACACAGACAGTGACTCTAGCCAGGAATCGAACCCTGTGAGGCAGCAGTGTAACCACTGTGCCACCGTGCTACCCTGTTGAAGCCCTGGAGGCGGATCCTAAATGACAACATTTGAGAAAAAGTGTCATTTGAGAGATGTTCTTTGAGGGAGGATTTTATAAACTGTTGTGTGAAAGACTGAGTTCCAGTGAAACCAGTTGGCTCACAATGGGACAAGTGTCTGGAGAGAATTGATGAGAAATCTGAAGGAATAGTTGGGTGGCATCTGTCCCTTAGTTTCTGAGTGTTGGGTGGTTGACCACACAGTTTGTTATTGGTGGGTATTTAATACTCCAACAGTTTTAGAAGATAGATCTTCATAAAAATCTGTTAAGGTATTGTTGAGGTGAAGGAGGGGTGCATTATAATTTTTTTTGTTTAGTAGAGGTTTAATTATTTTGTTAAAAGGTTATCAGTTGACTCTTGTGACTCTGTTCAGCAGTCACCTTCCAGGCATCTAAACAAAACTAAATGTTAGGATTTACCAAGCTGGCTCCACCCCAGTGACAACACCAACTGGGATCGTAACCCTGGGAATGGGATTGTCCTTCCCAGCCCCAAGTTCGGAGCAAGGATTGACTCTTTACTATGTTGTTGTGACCAATGCATTCACTCCTGAGCTTTGCAGCTGCACCATATTTTGTAGGGCAGTAAATATTTTTGTTCAATTGATGGCTCCATATCTAATGAAGAAAATTCTGATTGTCTGTCTGCATTCCTTCTGCAGACTAAAGAATTTGTGGGTTGTATGAAAATCAATGGAGAGGCCATCTCAGCCACCTTCAGTCCTGATGGAAATATGATCTACACAAACTCCGGTAAGCCAATATTATCCTCTGTGGTTTTGGATTTAATAAGAGGCTAAGATGGGGCAGAGAGCGGGAACTGAAAAAATCAGTAACAAGTTGGAGATCAAACTGGGATGCAGTAACTCCAATTAACACCAATTAAGCAATTAGGAGAGATGAAGTTTTTTTTTGAAAATGGAAAGTTGTCGTTTAGTCTGAGAATATTGTACATGAAACATTCATGGTTTGCTGTTTCCTACATTGTAATTTACAATACTCAGAGCCCACACAATTGACTGTTAGAGTGCTGTGCAGTCACTATAACACTGATCTCATTGGATGGTGAAACAAGCTCGAGATCTGAATGACTATCACTGTTCCAATGTTGTATCCCCTACCAACCCTCTCAGCAGACATGCATAGATTAGTTAGTGACAGGTAGTATGGTTTTGTACAGGGGAGGTCATGCCTCACCAACTTGATTGAGTTTTTTGAAGAGGTGATGAAGATAATTGATGAAGGAAGGGTTATGCATGTAGTTTATATGGACTTTAGTAAGGTGTTTGACAAGGTTCCACGTGGCAGACTGGTACAAAAACTAAAATCTCATGGGATTCGGGGTGGGCTGACGAGATAAGAACATAAGAACGTAAAAAATAGGAGCAGGAGTAGGCCATCTGGCCCTTCGAGCCTGCCCCGCCATTCAATAAGATCATGGCTGATCTGTCGTGACTCAGCTCCACCTTCCCACCCTCTCCCCATAACCCTTAATCCCTTCTCTTATCAAAAACCCATCAACCCGTTTCTTAAAAATATTTAGCGAGGCAGCCTCTACCACTTCAACGGGCAGAGAATTCCAGAGATTCACCACCCTTTGAGTGAAGAAGTTCCTCCTCAACTCTGTTCTAAACCGCCCACACAGAACTGGCTTGGTTATAGAAAACAGTAGTGGTGGAAAGGTGTTTTTCAGAATGGAGATCTGTAGCTAATGGATCAATGCTGGGACATCTGTTGTTTGTAGTATATATAAATATTCTGGAAGAAAATGTCAGGGGTCTGATTAGTAAGTTTTCAGATGACAGAAAGATTGGTGGAGTTGCTGATAATGCTGGGGACTGTCAGTATACAGCAGGATATAGATAGATTGGAGACTTGGGCACAGAAATAGCAGATGGAGTTTAATCCAGGCAAATGTGAGGCGATACATTTTGGAAGATCAAACTTAGGTGTGGATTACACTGTAAATGGCAGAACCCTGAGGAACATTAACATTCAGAGGGATCTGGGTGTGCAGGTCCACAGTTCCCTAAAAGTGACAAATGCTTACCTTCATCAGCCAGAGCATTGAGTGCAGGAGTTGAGAAATCATGTTACAGCTGTGTAAAATCTTGGCAAGGCCGCATTTGAAGTATTGCGTGCAGTTCTGGTCGCTACATTTTAAGAAGGACATGGAAACTTTGGAGAGAATGCGAAGAAGGTTCAGCGGGATGTTCCCTGGTTTCAAGGGTGTTGGCTATGAGGCGAGGTTGATTAAACTAGGATCATTTTCATTGGAAAGATGGAGGTGAGGGAAGACCTGATAGAGGTCTACAAAATTATGAGAGGCATAGACAGTGTGGATAATCAGAGGCTTTTTCCCAGGGTGTTAATTGCAAAGAGGGCACAGGTTCAAGCTGAGGGGGAAAGTCTAAGGGAAATGTGCAGAGCAAGTTTTTCACACAGTGAGCGCTGGGTGCCTGGAACGTGCTGCCAGAGGAAGTGGTGGAAGCAGGCCCATTAACAACATTTAAGAGGCATCTGGGTGAGTACATGAATAGGGAGGGAATAGAGGGATACGGACTAAGTAAGGATAGAAGGTTTTCTTTTTAGATAGTGTCATAATCGGCGCAGGTTTGGAGTGTCAAAGGGCCTGTTCCTGTGCTGTATGTTAATAAGAACATAAGAAATAGGAGCAGGAGTAGGCCATCTGGCCCCTCGAGCCTGCCCCGCCATTCAATAAGATCATGGCTGATCTGTCGTGGCTCAGTTCCACCTTCCTGCCCTCTCCCCATAACCCTTACTCCCCTCTCTTATCAAAAACCCATCAACCCGCGTCTTAAAAATATTTAGCGAGGCAGCCTCCACCACTTCAACAGGCAGAGAATTCCAGAGATTCACCACCCTTTGAGTGAAGAAGTTTCTCCTCAACTCTGTTCTAAACCTTTATCTTGAGGCTGTGCCCCCTAGTCCTACTGTCCTTTCTGAGCAGGAAGAGTCTCTCCACCTCTATCCTATCCATCCCATTCATCATCTTATACGTCTCAATGAGATCTCCCCTCATTCTTCTAAACTCCAACGAGAACAAGCCCAGTTTATTCAGCCTCTCCTCATAGCTCAACCCCCTCAACTCCGGCATCAGCCTAGTAAACCTCCTCTGCACTCCCTCCAAGGCCAAAATATCCTTGCGTAAGTGTGGCGACCAAAACTGCACACAGTACTCCAACTGCGGCCTCACCAATGCCCTATACAGCTGCAGCAAGACCTCCCTACTTTTATATTCAATCCCCTTCGCTATGAAGGCCAGTATCCCATTCGCCTTCCTGACCACCTGCTGCACCTGCAAGCTGGGTTTTTGCGACTCATGCACAAGGACCCCGAGGTCCCTCTGCACCGTCGCCTGACTTCACTTTGTTCTTTAAAACTCACCTGTTATTGGACGATTGAGGAGTTCATGGATTTCAATCATCTTTTTATTAGATTCACCTCCCGTCTCAGTGTCAGAAATTGCACAGAATGCTTTTGAATTGATTTGACTTATTGTTGTCACATGTGCTAGCATACAGCGAAAAGTATTGTTTCTTGCATGCTATACATACAAAGCATACTGTTCATAGAGAAGAAATGAGAGCGTACAGAATGTAGCGTTACAGTCATAGGGTGTAGAGAAAGATCAACTTAGTGAGGCAGGTCCATTCAAAATTCTGACAGCAGCAGGGAAGAAGCTGATCTTGAGTCGGTTGTTACGTGATCTCAGACTTTTGTATCTTTTTCTTGAATGTAGCGGGTGCCAGTTTATTGAGTATTAATGAAAGAGTGCACTGGCTGAGCATTGACACTGGCCCCTCAACAAATGTTCTGAATCTGAGTCCACAGGATAGTAATTGTTTTCAGCTGCTAATTCTACTGGGTGCAACTGGCCAGAGTTTCTCACCAGTGTTGTAACGCTGTACTTTGTGCTCCTGTTCCAGATGAAGGAGAAGTTTATATTTGGGATGTGAAGAGTAGGAAGTGCCTGACCAGGTTTGACGATGAAGGCTGCCTGAAAGGAACATGTATTGCTGTCTCTCGGAATGGGCAGTATCTCGCTTGTGGGTAGGTTACACCTTATACTGTACGGTACTGCCCCCGTGCCTACAGTATTGTGGTAGATAAAACAAGAAGCTGGACCCTCCCCATGTCTGCTAGTCTATATTGCCGAGGTTTTTAGTGTCCTCTGTGGATTCTCTGTCAGGCTCCCTTGACAGTTCCGTTTATTCGGAGATTGGCTGAGAACATTGTAACTGTCCCTGAAATAAAGGCATTGCAAATGATTCCAGGAATAAAGGGCCTCATAACTGAGCCCAGTAATAGTGGCATGAGGGACTGACCCGGGTCTGTGTAGCAGTGTCTGCATTTACTGGCTGTGTCAGCTTGAATTCCTTAAATACTCCAGCTGATGACATTGCCTCACCAACTCCTTAGTAATTATGCATTTAAACACTTTTTCAATAGACTGAAGCATTCTAAAATATTTATTCTGAATCCCAGTACTGAATTGCTGTCTGACCCACCCCAAGTTTTGGGTAATGCAGTGACAATTTGTGTTGAATGATTTTGAATTTTCTCTGATCCATACCCTGGCCAGGTCCAAAACCACTCAACAGATTTGACGCTAAGCTTTCTCAACAGGATCAGAAAATAGCTCCGTAATCCCCCATTAATCCATGGTAGATCCATTCCTTTGTGCTTATTGCTTTCAGACCTTAATAGTGGTGTTACCTGTGAGAGGATTACAATACGACAGCCTCATTAGAGTTACTGAGCAGCCCTGGGATGTTCTGTCTTTCTGATACTGCCCTATGTGCAATATGAGCTGGGGTTTTATATTTAATGATCCTAATCAGCTTGTTCTGACTCTCTGCGGTTACATGGCTTGCTTTAATTTATTTCTAAGATAAATATCATACCTCACCTCCCTTCAGTGCCTTATCGCAGACCTTGTGTAAACTGAGTGATTACAGTACTCACCCTTTCAATGAAAGGTGGCACGTGACTGTTAGTTGGAAATCGGTGACCTTCTAACTATGCTTGTTAACTGCAGAACATCGAGTGTTCATATTCGATGATGAAATTAAAAGTCCATTTTTACTCACCACATTTTCCCCACACTATTTGAGTTCTCTCTCCTGTTGCCTTACTTTAGTCAAAAATATGCATCATTTTTATATACTTAGATTGGCTTAAATTAATAAAAATTCAAGTCTGCATAACACAAATGTAATAAATACATTCTCTTAGGTCAAAGATATGACTAGATTTGATTTGAAAATAATGGGCTTTAAGGATGATTCCAGGATGTAAATCTCTTCCCAGGGAGTGCAATAGATACGCTAAGTCTGTCTCACCCTGTGAACCGCTCCATCCCCATTCTTATGTGGCCAATGCCTCATGGAAAATAGCAATAGTCAGGAGCACACTGTATGGTGGATCACTGGGAAACTTCCTCTCTCAGGTAACACCACTATTAAGATCTGAAAGCAATTAGCACAAGGTAATGGATCCATGGGGATTAATAGGGGATTATGGAGCTATTTTCTGATCTTGTTGAGGAAGCTTAGCATCAAATCCACTGAGTGCTTTATACCTGGTCAGGGTATGGATCGGAAATGCGGATAGTGATGAAGATTGTCAGAGAACACAGCAGGATATCGATAGGCTGGAAAATTGGGCAGAAAAATGGCAGGTGGAATTTAATCCAGAGAATTGCAGGGTGATGCGTTTTGGTAGATCCAATTCAGTTGGGAGCTATAAAATAAATGGCAGAACAATCAGGAGCAGAGACACAGAGATCTGGAAAAGGTGATGAAGAAAACATTTGGCATGCTTGCCTTCATCGGACACGGCATTGAGTATAAAAGTTGGCAAATTATGTTACAGTTATATAAAACATTGGTTAGGCCTCATTTGGAATACTGTATCCAATTCTGGTCACCACACTACCAGAAAGATGTGGAGGCTTTGGAGAGAGTACAGAAAAGGTTTACTTGCGCTGAACATGTTGTCCCAACTAGGCCAACTACCTGTATCCCTCTATCCCCTGCCTGTTCATGTGTCTATCCTGTTAAGTCTTAAATGTCGCTAATGTGTCTGCCTCACAACCCTCTGTGTAAAAAAAACTGCACATCTCCACTGAACCTTTCTCCCCTTATCTTGGACTTGTGCCCTGTTGTAATTGTCATTTCTGCCCTGGGGAAAAGCTGTTCACCCTATCTATTACCCCTCATAATTTTATAACCTCTATCAGGTTGCCCCTCAGCTTCTGTCTTTCCAGGGAGAACAATCCCAGTTTATTCAATCTCCCCTCATAGCTAATACCCTCCATACCAGGCAACATCCTGATAAACCTTTTCTGTTCTCCCTTATGATGATCCTCTGCCAATCTCTGCATAAACTGAATGTTATGATGTGGAAATGCTGGTGTTGGACTGGGGTGGACACAGTAAGAAGTCTCTCAATGCCAGGTTAAAGTCCAACTGGTTTATTTAGAATCATGGGCTTTTGGAGTGCTGTTCCTTCATCAGATGAGGATGCAGAACAGCGCTCTGAAAGCTCATGATTTCAAATAAACACATTGAACTTTAACCTGAGACTTCTTACCAAACTAAATGTTGGTGAGTGCAAATGCATGTCCTGCCAAACCTGGCTGTTCTCCAGGAGACCGGTGGGAGTGTCGCGTTACCGCAGGTGCCATCTTTAAAGAGCAGCCTTTCCAGCTCATCAGAGGCTCTTTGAATAGTTTTGAGTGCTTCCACCATTCCGAACTAACAATGAAAAGCAGCTTCTTGTGCAGTGAGCACACTTGCACCATGTGCTAATTGGGTTACTGTGTTGACTACGTAACAATGGTAATTTATTGCACGTAAAATACTTCATTATCTTCTGAGAGATGTGATGAGTTGCTATCTCCCTACCCCAATGCCCTGGCACAGTTTGTATTACTGTTATTTCTTTTCAAGTACTTGGTCTTTAGTAGAAACTACTGCTTTCCTTCCTTTGCAGGTCCAGTTCTGGAATTGTGAACGTTTATTCCCGAGATGCCTGTCTACATCAAACTAACCCGAAACCTGTGAAAGCCATCAGGAACCTGGTTACCACAGCAACATCATTGGTCTTTAACCCAACAACAGAGATCTTGGCAATTGCTTCTAAAACCACAGATGATGCAGTCAAGATGGTAGGTGATGTTTTTGGACAGTGTCAAGTAGAGTAAGCATTTTTAATCAATTCCGAAGCAATGACATTAAAGTAATTGGACATTTTCCCTCCCCAACCAGTAAATATCCAGGCCTGGGTTGATGAGTGGAAATAACATTTGTGCTGCGCAAGTGCCAGGCAGTGACCATCTCCAACGAGAGAGAATCTCACCATTCAATGATATTACCGTTGCTGAATCCCCCACTATCAGTAGTCTGGGGGTTACCATTGACCAAAAACTAAACTGGACCAGCCACATTAATACTTTGGCTACCAGAGCAGGTCAAAGGCTAGAAATTTATGGCGGCGCGGGCTCGTTGGGCCGAAGGGCCTGTTTCCCGTGTTGTTCTTTGTTAAATCCTGTGGTGAGTACCTCACCCCCTAGCTCCCCAGAGCCTGTCATTGATTTACAAGGCAGAAGTCAGGAATGTAATGGAATATTCTCAACTGGCCTGGATGAGTGCAGTCCACTTGATTGCTACCATGCCTACAAACATTCACTCCCTCCACCACTGATGAACAAGGGCAGTTGTGCGTACCATCTACAAGATGCACTGCAGGAACTCACTGAGATTCCTTCGGTAGCACCTTCCAAACTCACAGCCTATACCATCTAGAAGGATAAGGGCAGCAGATACCTGGGAACATCACCACCTGGAGGTTCCCCTCCCAACCACTTAACATAATCACTTGGAAATATATTGCCGTCCCTTCACTATCGCTGGGTCAAAATCCTGGAATGCCTTCCTAATAGCACCATTGGTGTGCCTACATTTCAGGGATTGCAACAGTTCAAGAAGGAAGATCATTACCACTCTTGAGGGCAGTTAGGGGGTCAACAATAAATGTTGGCCAGCCAGCAACGCCCAAATCCCATAGATATATTTTTAAAAATTCCAAATCTAACTGAATTTGTGGAACTTGTTGTCCCATAGTGTGGTGGAGGCTGAAACGTTTTAAGAGGGAGATTGGTATATTCCTAATGGAAAAAAAAGGAAAGAGAGATTTAGGGAACAGGTGGGGAGGTGGATTTGAGACCAGGGAGAGATCAGCCACGATCTGATTGAATGGCGGAGCAGGCTCGAAGGGCTGAATTTGCCGACTCCTGCTCCTAGTTCCTGTTCCTACGTTTCTGAAGTTCATCAATATAAGTTAGTTACAAATAAATATAATAGAATTCGGGAAGAACTTCTTACTTTTCCAGAATAATGAGAATGTGGAACCACAAAGAGTAGTTGAATAATAAAGATGTATTAAGAAGGTGTTGGGTGAACACTCGAGGGAGAAATGAACAGAAGGGTATGTTGATGGGCTGGGCAGAGACTTGTGTGGACACACACTTGTGTGGCTCAGTTGGGGTGATTGGCCTGTTTGTATGCTGTGCACTCTACACAACATCCCAGGAGGTATTGATCAAGCCTAATCACAAATATCTGATGCAGATGATAGGTCTAAAATAAAGCAGTAGATGATATTGGAACAAAAGGAAATGTGAATGTCTTGGACAGGCTTAATGTGCTGATTTACATTGTGCAGCTCTGTGACTGAATGAAGAAGTCATTAGGCCCTTTAAGTATAACTTATACTGAGGCCAGTTTTCTGGGCACAAGTTGTTTTCCAGTGCCTCACATGGGGGTAAAGTAGAACCAGTATTGTGTCAGGTTATTGTGTACAGAGTTTATTCCTCTTGATTTCACCCTATTATAGTAAGCATATTATTAAGAATGCAGAAAAGATTTGCTCAGGTGCTACCGTGACTTGATGGATTGAGTTATAAGGAGAGGCTGGATAGACTAGGACTTTTTTCCTCTGGAGCGTAGGAGGCTGAGGGGTGATCTTATAGAGGTCTATAAAATAATGAGGGCATAGATCAGCTAGATATTCAATATCTTTTCCCAAAGGTAAGGGAGTCTAAAACTAGAGGGCAGAGGTTTAAGGTGAGAGGGGAGAGATACAAAAGGGTCCAGAGGGGCAATGTTTTCACTGAGAGAGTGGTGAGTATCTGGAACAAGCTGCCAGAGATAGTAGTAGAGGGGGGTACAAGTTTGTCTTTTAAAAAGCATTTTAGACAGTTATGTGGGTAAGATGGGTATAGAGGGATATTGACCAAATGTAAGCAGTTGGGACTAGCTGAGTATTAAAAACTGGGTGGCATGGACAATGGGCTGAAGAGTCTGTTTCCAGGCTGTAAACTCGATGACAATGACTTTATCTCCATTACCCTGAAGTGACTGGCATACGTCGGGCTTTGTGGTTAATTGGGTGCCAGTAACCAGCTGCTGAAACCAAGTGACTGCCCTTGGGTATGAGTTGGGAGGAGTTCTGGCATCAGTATTCTCTCTAAGCTGCACTGGTACCTGGCCACATGTCCTGTCACGCAACAAACCGGTAGTGTGCATCTAATGTTCCTTTGAGCTGTGTTACCACACTGCATTCTTAAAGCACACGTGCAGCAAACAGGCTTTGCACAATAGACAAAAGTTAAAGGGATTATTGGTCGGCATTCTAGTCAAACCCAGCTGTTTCCTGTCTCTCACTCCCTGAGTCAGGGATCCAGCCGGATCCTCCTCAGTTCTTTCCTCCTCCAACTGCTGCTGGTATCAGTTATGGCACCACAACAGTCACTGAGATGAGAATAATAAATACTTCAGATCAGAAACCAAACTACCACCATCCTCACCCATATAGCTCTCAGGAGGAAGTCAGTCAGTCGCTCAAGCCTGTTCTGCCATTCTATTCAGTTGTACCTGATCCTTAGGCTAATTCCGTGTCGCTGCTTGTCTTTCATATCCTGAGAAACCTTCAACCAATAGAAATGTAGTCATCTCAGTTTGAAATTTCTTATTGCCCCTGCACTGCTTCATTGGGACAGAGTTGCAGGTTTCCAAGTGCTTCCTGACATCACCCAGAACAGCCTAGCTATCGTTAATTAGCTTTGTTCCAGATTCTCTCTCTAGTGGAAATAGTCTCTTTCTCTTCTTGCTATTAAATCCTGGAATCATTTTAAACACTTAATTAAATCAGGGCTTAATCTGTTAAATTTGACGAACACTAGCCTGAGTGCCATCCTGGACAGTTCAGACACCGGCAATCTGACGTGTCCTTATTAAATAAACAAGCTGATAAAGCAGCAAGTTGCTGAGCTTAAGCCTTTTTCATCCCCTTCCGTTTTCTTTGATTAATGGAACCTTTCAATATTCCGCTAAATTAGCATTGTCAAGAACAGTGGAGTGAGGGACTGACTTACACACCAGTTAATTTTCAATCCGCTTCAGTCAAACAGAATGCTTGTGACTTTATTGCTATTCGCACAGCTCTCACACTGCTTGGGATCCTGAGCTTTCGTTACACAGTGATGCTCGGCGTAGTTAGGATAAAACAGAGGGAAAATAGAACATTTGAACATAAGAAATAGGAGCAGGAGTAGGCCATCTGGCCCTTCGAGCCTGCCCCGCCATTCAATAAGATCGTGGCTGATCTGAAGTGGCTCAGTTCCACTTTTTGTTTTTTTTATCCATTTGTGGGACATGGGTGTCACTGGCTGGCCAGCATTTATTTCCCATTCCTAGTTGCCCTTGAAGGGCAGTTGAGAGTCAACCACATTGCTGTGGCTCTGGAGTCACATGTATGCCGGACACATGGGCAGCATGGTGGCACAGTGGTTAGCTCTGCTGCCTCCCAGTGCCAGGAACCTGGGTTCAATTCTGGCCTCAGGTGACTGTGCAGAGTCTGCACATTCTCCTTGTTTCAGCATGGGTTTCCGCCACAGTCCAAAGGTGTGCGGTTAGGTGGATTGGCCATGCTGGATTGCCCCATAGTGACAGGGGGACTAGCAGGGTAAATACATGGGCTTATGGGGATGGGGCCTGGGTGGAATTTTGGTTGGTGCAGAACTGATGGACCGAATGGCTTCCCTCTGCACTGTTGGGATTCTATGTCCAGATAAGAACAGCAGATTTGCTTTTCTTAAGGGCAGTAATGAACCAGATGTGTTTTTCTGATAATCGACAATGATTTCATGGTCATCAGTAGATTCTCAATTCCAGATATTTTTCATTGAATTCAAATTCCACCATCTGTATGCGGGATTCGAACCCAGGTCCTCAGGACATTAGCTGAGTTTCTGGATGAATAATCTACTAGGCCATCACCTCCCCAGTGAAATTGTAGCTGTAGCTTTTAAATAATGTTGGGGTACTATGCTGCTCGTGCAGTGACTGGGGTGTGTTCTCACCCTGTGGTTAACAGAGTGTCGCTGCTTCAATCTGAGCAGAATCTTCCCGTGTTAGTTAGATATTCCGGGGATTATAGAACATAGAACATTACAGCACAAACAGGCCCTTCGGCCCTCGAGTTGCGCCGATCACATCAACCCCACCAATCTATAGACCTATCTATAACCCCTAATCCCATTACACCCCATATACTCATCCAGAAGTCTTTTAAAAGACCCCAGCGAGTTCGCCTCCACCACCGACGACGGCAGCCAATTCCATTCACTCACCACCCTCTGAGTGAAAAACTTACCCCTAACATCACTTCTGTACTTGCCTCCCCGCACCTTAAATCTGTGTCCTCTCGTAGCGACCATTTCAACCCGGGGAAATAGTCTCTGAGAGTCCACCCTATCTATTCCTCTCAACATTTTATAAACTTCTATCAGGTCGCCTCTCAACCTTCGTCTCTCCAGGGAAAAGAGTCCCAGCTCCCTCAACCTATCTTCATAAGGCATGCCTCCCAGTCCAGGCAACATCCTTGTAAATCTCCTCTGCACCCTTTCAATAGCTTCTACGTCTTTCCTATAGTGAGGCGACCAGAACTGCGCACAGTACTCCAAATGAGGCCTGACGAGGGTCCTGTAAAGTTGCAGCATTACCTCCCGACTCCTAAACTCAATCCCTCGATTAATGAAGGCCAGTACACCATACGCCTTCTTGACCACCTCCTCCACCTGCGAGGCCAATTTAAGAGTCCTGTGAACCCGGACCCCGAGATCCATCGAGGAAGTGTTTGCCTGGTGCTGGAGCGTTGGCAGGTTCGGTGCCTCTTTTGGTTAAGCTGGTTTGAGGATGTGGAATCTCATTGGGGATAACCATTCCTGACTGGTTCTTGTGCTTTTCTGCAGCGATGGGATAGGAATGATGTACTTGGCCATTCAACAAACAGTGAAATACTGAACATTCAGTCCACCTTTAAAAATGTGCCCATGACAACAGCCCGTGTGAGCCGTGGCCCATGAAGCTGTTTTCACCTGATTTGCTTCAAATAAACAAATCAGAACTGGGTAAACTGGTGGATGGAACTAGAATCAGGGGGCATGGCCTCAGTATAAGGGGGAGCAGATTTAGGACTGAGTTGAAGAGGAACTTCTTCACCCGAAGGGTTGTGATTCTTGGAATTCCTGCCCAGTGAAGCAGTTGATGCTACCTCATTGAATGTTTTTAAGGCAAAGATTTTTGAACAGTAAAGGAATTACAGGTTATGTGAGTGGGTGAGTAAATGGAGCTGAGTCCACAAAAAGATCAGCCATGATCTTATTGAATGGCGGAGCAGGCTCGAGGGGCCAGATGGCCGACTCCTGCTTCTAGTTCTTATGTTCTCTTCTTAAACAAGAACCCTCCCTAAGCAGCAGCATCAGAGAGTAAGCTGGAAATCTGTGCAATTGCTGCGCAGTTTGTCTGCTCTTAATATTAACCTCATTGTCAAGGGAAGGAGCTGCTGAGTTACAGACAGCCTGGGTAATGGTAGTTAGTCTATGGTTGACTTACAAAGGAAGCAATTTCCCAAACGGGACAGATCATGTTAAACATAGTTCCATATCAATAACGTACTCAGCAAACACATTCCACAGCTCTCGCACACACACACATCCCCTCCCCTGGAGAATCCACCTGCATCTCCTATAAAATGTAACAGCGCAGTCATTGAGTGCAGAATTGTCGCTATATGAGCTGCGTTTTATTCTGTATGTCAAGGGTTAAGATCTCCTGCAACTATTCAGTGTTTCTGTTCAGCAGCACAGAGGATAGGATTTGAACTGCAGCATTTTTACCAATAATTCTCTCTCCTCTCCTGCAGATCCATATCCCGTCCTTCACAGCATTTTCCAATTTCCCAGCGATTGGACAGAAGTTCATCCACCTGGCACAGGAAATGGATTTCTCTCCCAGAAGTGGCTTCTTCTCCATAGCCACAAACCGAGGCCATGCCTTGTTGTACAGGTGTGTTATATATACAGTTTGCAACACACATCAAGGCTATTTGGTCTGGATGTTTTGTAACTGGTTTTTGGGTTGTGTTAGTCCTTGATTCAGGTACATTCCTTGCGGTGTTGGATTGGGTGTTAACGCAGTCTCCCATTCCCCTTTTCCTGTGTGTTAATCTGCTCTGAGTGATGAACTCCTGGTTCACGATGCAGTTTCCACATGGAGCTGATTTCCTCCCCTAGTTCTCTGCAGGTAAAGTCAGCAGT
Source organism: Prionace glauca (assembly GCA_037974335.1). Classification (NCBI taxonomy): domain Eukaryota; kingdom Metazoa; phylum Chordata; class Chondrichthyes; order Carcharhiniformes; family Carcharhinidae; genus Prionace; species Prionace glauca. The sequence goes on from CM075741.1 coordinate 2,953,483, forward strand.
TTATGAAGATCCTGTCCACACAAGCGAGCTACAACCAGGAGTTATTACCATGCAAATAAGGTCAGGGATTCTGGCTATTCTGATCCCTTCATAGTGAGACTCCCACTGTCATTCTGTCTGAGGAGTCTTTCTTTCTATTCATTTCTCCTTTTATTTGTCTCTCTTTACGTTTTTATGTCTATTTATCTCTCTATACTTTTCTGCAACATAATCCTTGCCCCTTTTATATTTATAGTACTCTTCATCTATATGCATCAATCTGTCCTTATCCCACTCCAATCAGAATTTTTCTCTGTACCCCTCTTCCATCATCACTGTAACTCTCTGCAAACCCGTCTCTTTCTCTCTCCCCCTTCCGCTATTCCATACCCCCATTACCCAGGCGTGCAACCGTAACTGTGTTGGTGAATTAGAGAGTGTGGTTTGTGTGTTGATTTTACAAGATTGTTAAAGAATGGGGCTGGTGTTGGTTTCTAATATTAGGTTTTTTATTGGCTTTTGCTTTTATTTATTGTTATGTATTGGGATATAGTGAAAAGTATTGTTTCTTGTGTGTTACACAGACAAAATATATTGTTCATGGAACATGTAGGGGAGAAGGAAAGGAGAGGATGCAGAAGATAGTGTTGCAGTTACAGATAGGGTGAAGAGAAAGATCTGTTTAATACATGGGTAGGATGCCTCAAAAGTCTGATGGCAGCAGGGAAGAAGTTGTTCTTGAGTCTAACGGCAGTTACTCTCCCAGTGATAAATAATGCAGGTTGGTAGTTAAGTCTGCTGTAAGTTTATTTTTAACAAATCATCTTGCTTCTAACCATTGTATTTCCTGATTGAAACACACAGCACAATGTGTGATCTTTAGCACCAGTCTTCAGATTACCAATCAAAGAAATAGAAATATCTGCAATGTAAAGGTTGGTTCCTGTGCCTCGCCTTTCCTCTCCCAGTGAAGACATGAGGAGATTGGGAGCAGGCTAACTGGTTTATGGGTGCAATCTCCACACACCAATGCACCATTGCTGTTTGTCCATACTGTGTTAGCTATTTGTTTGTGAATTTACTATTTATTGAATTGCGGAGGTTTTGCATTGGGAAATGTCTGTCCCGCTGTGATGAGGCACAGCATGGTTTGATCCACACTGTTGCCAAAATTCAGGAGTGTGCCCCAAGTGTAGCAGTGTCCCATTTCACGCAGCATGACCTTTCCCAGCCTGTTCCGAGATGTTGACCAGTGCTGAATTTTCCATTCTGTTTCTGGAACACTGAAGATGCTCCCCCACAGAGACACAGCTGAGAATCCAGAATCCGAAAGGTTACAGTCAGATCAGCTATGATCTTATCGAATGACAAAGCAGGCTTGAGGGACTGATTGGCCTACTCCTCACTCGTATGTTTGTATGTAAGCTCCGATGGCCCGTTCTGTCCTGTGTTGAAGCTGCGAGCTGGTCCAGTGGTACCTTCACTGCTTCCAAGTTAAACTGGATAAAGCCAAAAGGTCTGCGGAATTAACTTAAATTTCACTAATCTGTGAAAAGAAATTTGTTGGTGTAAAATGTTCAAAAAGTTACTGTTCTTATAAATATTTCTATTCTGTTCAAGTAAATTGCTAAATGATTTGGTCTCCTCCTAGGGTGAAGCACTATGCAGATTTCTAACCTGAGACTTTGGTGAGTGAATCACTGACCATATTTCGTATTGTTGCTGCCATGTGTAATGCTGTGTGCGCGCACGGGGTCCTGTCTGCACGCGGGCAGCTCTGCGTACACGGGACTGTGTGAGAGGCGGGTGTGTATGTGGTCAATAAATGGTGGTCTTGCCCATAACACCCACATGCTGAGATTGAATATAACATGGACTGCAAAGACTCACCCAGTTACTTGTCTAACAGTGCCCAGTTGGCCAGCGCTGCCAGCTCTGGGCAGTGGGTTGGCGCTGCCAGCTCTGGGCAGTGGGTTGGCGCTGCCAGCTCTGGGCAGTGACAGGTGCTTATAGAACAAAGAAAATTATAGCACAGGAACAGGCCCTTCGGCCCTCCAAGCCTGCACCGACCATGCTGCCCAACTTAACTATAATCCCCTATCCTTCCAGGGATTATATCTTCTATTTCCATCCGATTCATGTGCTTGTCAAGACGACCTTTAAAAATCACTACTGCATCCGCTTCCACTATCTCTCCGGCAACAAGTTCCAGGCACCCACTACTCTCTGTGCAAAAAATCTGCCTCGTACATCTCCTTTAAACCTTGCCCCTCGCACCTTAAACCTGTGCTCCCCCAGACTCTTCCACCCTGGGAAAAAGCTTCTGACTATCCACTCTGTCCATGCCCCTCATAATCTTGTAGACCTCTATCAGGTTGCCCCTCAACCTCCGTCGCTCCAGTGAGAACAAACCAAGTTTCTCCAACCTCTCCTCATAGCTAATACCCTCCAAACCAGGCAACATCCTGGTAAATCTTTTCTGTGCCCTCTCCAAAGCCTCCACATCCTTCTGGTAGTGTGGTGACCAGAATTGAACACTATATTCCAAGTGCAGCCTAACTAAGGTTCCACAAAGCTGCAACATGACTTGCCAATTTTTAAACTCAGTACCCCGGCCAATGAAGACAAACAGGCCGTATGCCTCCTTGACTACCTTCTCCACCTGCATTGCCACTTTCAGTGATCCAGACCCCTTTGCCTATCAATACTCTAAGCGTTCTTGTTAGAGAACGTTAGGCTTGTACTCGTTAGAGTTTAGAAGAATGAGGGGAGATCTCATTGAGACGTATAAGATGATGAATGGGATGGATAGGATAGAGGTGGAGAGACTGTTCCCGCTCAAAAAAGACAGTAGGACTAGGGGGCACAGCCTCAAGATAAAGGGGGGGCGGTTTAGAACAGAGTTGAGGAGGAACTTCTTCACTCAAAGGGTGGTGAATCTCTGGAATTCTCTGCCCGTTGAAGTGGTGGAGGCTGCCTCGCTAAATATTTTTAAGAAACGGGTTGATGGGTTTTTGATAAGAGAAGGATTAAGGGTTATGGGGAGAGGGCGGGAAGGTGGAGCTGAGTCACGACAGATCAGCCATGATCTTATTGAATGGCGGGGCAGGCTCGAAGGGCCAGATGGCCTACTCCTGCTCCTATTTCTTATGTTCTTATGTTCTGCCATTTACTGTGTAACAACGTGTCCTATCTGTATTAGACCTTCCAAACTGCATTACCTCACATTTGTCTGGATTAAACTCCATCTGGCATCTCTCCGCCCAAATCTCCAACTGATCTATATCCTGCTGTATCCTCTGATGGTCCTCATCGCTATCCGCAAATCCACCAACCTTTGTGTCATCCACAAACTTACAAATCAAACCAGTTACAGTTTCCTCCAAATCATTTTTATATATATTACAAACAGCAAAGGTCCCCGCACTGATCCCTGAGGAACATTCTCCAAGGCGGCCTTCACGACACACGACAGCGCAGAGTCACTGAACAGAGACTGATAGCCAAGTTCCGCACACATAAGGACGGTCTCAACAGGGATCTTGGGTTCATGTCGCACTATCTGTAACCCCCGTGACTTGCCTGGGTTTGCAAAACCTCACTTACTGTACTGTCTGAGACAATACACATCTCTTTAACCTGTGATCAGTGCTCCTTCCACTCACATTATCAGCCACTTCAGGACTTGAATAGCAGGTTAGGTGTAAGGATTCGCATTCTAATCAGTAATCTCTAAACTGTCTGTGCTTTATATGCTCTGTCTGAGGCCAGAACTCTCCATTCACCTGACAAAGGGACTAACCCCGAAAGCTTGCTTGCTTGTGAGAATATTATCAAATAAATCGGTTGGACTAAAACCTGGTGTTGTCAGACTTTTTACTGTGAACACCACTTGTCACAGCCCTCCATTCAGAAACACACCCTTCCATTGCTACCCTCTGTCTCCTATGACCAAGTCAGTTTTGTATCCACCTTACCAGTGCACCTCTGATCCCATGCGACTTCACCTTATGCACCAGCCTGCCATGAGGGACCTTGTCAAAGGCCTTACTGAAGTCCATGTAGCCAACATCCACTGCCCCACCCTCATCAATCATCATCACTTCCTCAAAAAACTCATCACGTGCTCACTGTGTTTGTGAGACACAGCCTCTCCTTCACAAACCAAATTGCCTCTCACTAATACGCCCACTTATTTTCAAATGGGAATAAATCCTGTCTCGAAGAATTGTGTCCAATAATTTCCCCACCACTGGCCATTAATTATCTGAATTATTCTTGCTATCCTTCTTAAACAAAACAACAACGTTTATGGAGAATCTGATTCTGGGACCAAATGCTGCAATTTGCATTTCCTCTGAGGCGGCAGCTCAGTGCAGGAGGGTTGAATTTACCTTAAACCAACCACAATCAGGTTGGTGGGGTTCACTGGCTTCAATCCGACTTGCCACAATCACCAACAGCAGACCAAACCTAAACCTGGAAACAGCAAAGCTCTCAGTGTGCTTCATGGGGGATGGGGAGGGCATATCCCTGCCCCCCACTCTCCCCCCTTTCCTCCCCTCCCCTCCCCTTCTCCCCCTCCCCCTCTCTCTCCCCCCTCCCCCTCTCTCTCTCCCCCTCCCCCCTCTCTCTCCCCCCCCTCCCCCCTCTCTCTCCCCCCCCTCCCCCCTCTCTCCCCCCTCTCTCTCCCCCCCTCCCCCCTCTCTCTCCCCCCCTCTCTCTCCCCCCCTCCCCCCTCTCCCCCCCCCCTCTCTCTCCCCCCCTCCTCCCCCCTCTCTCTCCCCCCCTCCCCTCTCTCTCCCCCCCCTTCCCCCTCTCACTGCCCCCCTCTCCCTCCCCTCTCTCTCTCCCCCCCTCCCCTCTTCCTCCTCTCTCTCCCCGCTTCCCCTCTCTCTCTCCCCCCTCCCCTCTTCCCCCCTCTCTCTCCCCCCTCCCCTCTTCCCCCTCCTTCCCCCTCCTTCCCCCTCCTTCCCCCTCCTTCCCCCTCCTTCCCCCTCCTTCCCCCTCCTTCCCCCTCCTTCCCCCTCCTTCCCCCTCCTTCCCCCTCCTTCCCCCTCCTTCCCCCTCCTTCCCCCTCCTTCCCCCTCCTTCCCCCTCCTTCCCCCTCCTTCCCCCTCCTTCCCCCTCCTTCCCCCTCCTTCCCCCTCCTTCCCCCTCCTTCCCCCTCCTTCCCCCTCCTTCCCCCTCCTTCCCCCTCCTTCCCCCTCCTTCCCCCTCCTTCCCCCTCCTTCCCCCTCCTTCCCCCTCCTTCCCCCTCCTTCCCCCTCCTTCCCCCTCCTTCCCCCTCCTTCCCCCTCCTTCCCCCTCCTTCCTCCCCCCTTCCTCCCCCCTTCCTCCCCCCTTCCTCCCCCCTTCCTCCCCCCTTCCTCCCCCCTTCCCCCCCCTCCCCTTCCCCCCTTCCCCCCTCCCCTTCCCCCCATTTCCCCCCTCTTCCCCACCTCCCCCTCCTCCCCCCTGGCCCCTCCCTACTTTTCCTTTTCAAATATTTTTCCAATTCCATTTATTAAATCAGTGCATTCCAGATCACACCAACTTTCAGTAAAGCTGCACCGTCTCTCAGACGGGACATATTCTCCCGTACTTGTAGATAGCAAATTATAAATCTGCTGAAATTGTTTCTTGTTTTTTAGGAGGAAAGTTTCTATTTTGGACTTTGTTTGCTGTCAGCTTCCCCGGATACAATCATTGCCTTTTACTGCGTGCTGCAGGTTGAAGAGAACAGTCTCATCAGTTGGCTGACCCTGTACAGAGGCAGCCTCTCACTCAGCTTGAGACGAATGCAGAGTATTTTATAAAGAATGGATTTATTTCCATGGGATAAATGGACTTGTAAGGTTTCAGCCTTGCTCCTGTCTCCACCATTTCTGTATAATAAATGGAATTTTCAAACACAGCAGTGATGTTGGTGTTGGAGAGTCCAGCGCTGGGAGTGATGGAGCTGCTGTAGAGTCTCCATGTTTCAGAGAGCAGGTCTTTGTGAAGTTAATGGCCTCCTTCATGTGGTTGGCCAATTCCATGGAGCTGCTTTCCTGGAAGAACTCTCGATGTAAACACCAATCGGATCATCGGGAACATGAACGTTCTGCATTGTGTGTGAGGGGCCGGGGGGGTGAAATAAAGGTTATCGGACTTGTTGGAGAAGACTTGATTGACTGAATTTCAATGAATGTTCTGCTCCCATTGCATTCCCAGTGAGACAGTATTCCCATTATATTCTGGATGGGAGAACAGGTTTGTCCCCATTGTTGAGTGACTGAGTGTTTGTGCTCTAACACTGCACATTCACTGTGACTGTCGAGGCCAGCATGTTACTATCAAACAATATTCTGCATTTATTAATGGCAACCATTTAAAAGCTGTCACTATTTAATTAAAACTGATATTAACAATTTATAATTCATTCCAAAGAATCTTCATATATAATTAATTAATGCCACGTCACATTTAAACTAACTGCTTGGCAATTTAATCAGTGCAATTAAAATGACAACATATCATTTAAGAGATAATTTAAAAGCAGAGAGATGTTTGCACTCTGTTCTGATCGGATAAGCGCTGACAATGTAAAATCACAGGTCAGATTTAATTGCGTGCAAATCCTATATACCTTTTACAATGATATATCATATTAACATTGATACACTCAGAATGCAGCTCGCATTTCATAGATTCCTGTTCACAGTGAGTACAAGCATTCTTTTAAATTGAATTTTTCTTGCATCTCTCATTGTTAAAAAGATGCCTTTCCTTTGGCAGTATGAAGTGTCAGTTCTATTTATATTACATGTTTTCAACTCAGATATTACAGGTTCATTTCTATGCATTGCACAATCAGAATGGCCAGGGACCAGCAGACCAGAGGAGCTGCAGAACGTGCATTGGCATTTCAGTCTTTACAGGAATGAACAATGGCAGAGGCATCCTCCAGTGTTATGACAGCCCAGCATGTGGGTAACACTCTCTTCTCAGTGTCAGAAAGTTGTGGCTTTAAGTCCTAAACCTAAACACCAAAATCAGGTCTGACATTCACAGTGTAATATTGAGGGAGCATGAGAGCATCTGCGCTGATGTCTTTACACTGAGACGTTAAACCAAGACTTCATCTCCTGACTCAAGTGGATGTAAGAGATCCTCCCCTCCACCCACTAGCCCCAATTCTTCAGAAAAGCAGCAGAATTTGCGTGGTCTCTTAGCCAACGTTATCCATTAAGTAACATTACTAAAACAGATCGTCGGGTTATTGCCACTGCTGCTTATAAGAGTGTGCTGTTTGTAAATGACAATCTGTTTCATAAGCACACATCTTCAGTTCTTTATGAAGTGACTTTGCTGTGATATTAATCGCTGCTTCAATGTGTGAGCTGTAAAATAAGAATTTGTATTTCGCAACTTTAATGAAAAGGAATTATCCAACTGCTTCACAGAAGTATTATTAGACAAAATTTGACACTGATCCATATAAAGAGATATATTAAGACAGAAGCTTGGAGGTAAGTTTTAACAAATGTCTTAAAGGAGATGTTTAGGGAAAGAAAACTGGAACTTAGGATCCAGGCAGCTGAAGGCATAACCATTAACGGAGTGATTAAAATCGGGGATAAACAAGATGCCAGCACTGGAGGAATATAGTGACCATGAGAATGCAGTACAGGAGGAAGCTACAATGAAGAAGACCACATAGGATTTGAAAACTGGGATGGGAATTTTAAATTCAAGGTATTTCCAGATGGGGAACCAGTACAGTGAATATTGAGGTGATGAGACAATAGGATTTGGTGAGAGTTATGGACAGCAGAGTTTAGGATGGAAGGTCAGGAGACAGTTGGAATGGTCAAGTCTGTAAGTAGCAAATCAGAAGTCTGACAAAGAGTCATCTAGACACAAAACATTGGCTCTATTCACTCTGCACAGATATTGTCAGACCTGCTGAGGTTTTCCAGCATTTTCCGCCTTTTCAGATTCCAGCCTCTGCAGTAAGAACTTTTGAAGTGTGCTCCTAAAATCACAGCCAGTTTACACACAAGCAGCTTACACACGTGTTAAAACCAAATAATCTGAGGGAAGGATGTTGCTTGAAGATAGGAGACTACACTGCTTTAAAATAACAGCCTGGAATCTCAATCCACCTGAGATGGAGCCTCAGTTCAATGTCTCATCAGAAAGAAGGCTATTAGCAGTGCAGTTCTCCCTTACCTCACTCTCCAGTGTGGTGCTCCTTATGTTACTGCACTCACTAGCGCAGAATTCCTAGGTTCAGTTTAATTTTTTTTTGAAGTTTATTTATTAGTGTTGCAAGTAGGCTCACAAAGATCATCACAGAAACAGGCCCTTCTGTGATAAAATAAGAATTTGTATTTCGCAACTTTAATGAAAAGGAATTATCCAACTGCTTCACAGAAGTATTATTAGACAAAATTTGACACTGATCCATATAAAGAGATATATTAAGACAGAAGCTTGGAGGTAAGTTTTAACAAATGTCTTAAAGGAGATGTTTAGGGAAAGAAAACTGGAACTTAGGATCCAGGCAGCTGAAGGCATAACCATTAACGGAGTGATTAAAATCGGGGATAAACAAGATGCCAGCACTGGAGGAATATAGTGACCATGAGAATGCAGTACAGGAGGAAGCTACAATGAAGAAGACCACATAGGATTTGTGGTCCATCAGGTTTGTGCTGTCGCAGATGCCCCTGTAATGTAATGTTTTCTTGTCTGTATGTGGTTCATATCCCCCTATTCCCTGCTATTCATGTATCTACCCAGATGTCTTTTGAATGTTGTTATAGAATCTACTTCTATCACCTCCCCCGACAGCATGTTCCAGGCATTCACCACCTGATGGTTTGAGTTATGAGGAGAGGTTGGATAGACTGGGATTTTTTTTCTCTGGGGCGTAGGAGGCTGAGGGCTGATCTTATATAGAGGCCTATCAAATAATGAGGAGCAGGAATCAGCTGGACAGTCAATATCTTTTCCCAAAAAAAGGGGAATCTAAAACTAGAGGGCATTGGTTTAAAGCGAGAGGGGAGAGACACAAAAGTGTCCAGGGGGACAATTTTTTCACATAGGGTGGAGTGTCTGGAACAAGCTGCCAGAGGTGATAGAGGCAGGTACAATTTTGTCTTTTAAAAAGCATGTAGATGGTTACAAGGCTAAGATGGGTATAAAGGGATATGGGCCAAATGTGGGCAATTGGGATTAGCTTAGGGGTTTCAAATAAAAGGGTGGTGATGACAAGTTGGGCCAAAGGGCCTGTTTCCGTGCTGTAAACCTCTGTGACTCTAAGATCCTCTGTGGAAAAACTGCCCCTCACATCTCTTAAACTTCCCCCCTCCCACTTTCAAATAATGCCCCTGAATAATTGGCCCTTCGACTCTATCCACTCTACCAAGCCTGTCATAATCTTGTAAACCTCTATCAGGTCCCCCCTCATCCTCCGACACTCCAGTGAAAACAATCCAAGTTTGTTCAACCTTTCTTCATAGTCCATAGCCTCCAAACCAGGCAACATCCTGGGAAATCTCTTCTGCACCCTTTCTAAAGCTTCAACATCCTTCCGGGAGTGTGGCGACCAGAATTGTACACAATACTCCAATACGGCTTAACCAAAGTCTTATACAGCTGCAACGTGATTTTCCAATTCCTATTCTCAACGCCCCGAGTGATGAGAGAGCAATGAGCATGGCCAATCCACCTAACCAGCACGTCTTTCAGACTGTGGGAGGAAACCCACGCAGACACAGGGAGATTGTGCAAACTCTGCATAGACAGTGACCTAAGCTGGGAATTGAACCTGGCTCCCTGGAGTTGTGAGGCAGCAGTGCTAATCACTGTGCCTGTCACCAGCTCAGTATTCCCTATTCCTGCCATCACAAAAACAAGCTAAATAACCCAGAGAGGGACTTCTGTCAAAACGGAAGGCTAGGAGATGTAGAAATGAAGTAAATATGGCTGAATGTGAGATTTGACCAATGCTATTTCTGTGTAACTGCTATCTTGTTTACTGTGCATTTCTCTGGATCATTTTCTCCATTAGCTGGTCTCAGAGCTGCATCCCCAATGAACCCTGATGGATTACCGGCAATTGGCTGATTTTAATACAAATATTTTCCTCCAGCATTGATATTTTGTTGTTCTACTGTTGATGGGTATCAATGCGGGGGGAACTCACCGTGAGACCTGTCTGTACAGCTCAGTATGGAATCATGCTGATTAGCTCAATGGCATTTCTCTTTCAGTTGGGGCTTTTACAATGGATTGGGACTGTATTCAGTGACCAAGCTTCACTATAATCTTATTACTGGAAATTGTATCGAAAGGCAGAATATCTGGTTAGCATGCAGTGTAACAAAGTAATTTTGGATTTTGTTTCAAGTCTCATTCTCCATCCTCATCCTTTGTATTTAGATAGGGGCAGCACAGCAGTAAGTACTACTGTTTCACAGTGAGAGGGAACCAGGGGATTGATTCCCTGCTTTGGTCTGAGTGTGTTTGTATGTGTGTGTGTGTGTGTGTGTGTGTGTGTGTGTGTGTGGAGTTTGCACATTCTCCCCATGTCTCCCCAGTTTCCTCTGGGTGCCCGGGTTTCCTCCCACAGTCTGAGAGACGTGCTGGTTAGATGCACTGACCCGAACAGGCACTGTGGTGACTTGGGGAATTTCACAGTAACTTCATTGCAATGTTAATGTAAATCTTGTGACTAATAAATAACATTTTAACTTTAGCTCCCTTAACTTAGTAAAACATCTCAAAGTGTTACACAGGAATTATCAGACAAAATCTAAAGTTTACTTATTAGTCACAAGTAAGAATTACATTAATACTGTAATGAAGTTACTGTGAAAATCCCCTAGTTGCCACATTCCAGTGCCAAGTACACCGATGGAGAATTTAGCATGGCCAATGCACCCTTACCAGCATATCTTTCAGACTGCGGGACCCGGAGGAAGCCCACGCAGACATGGGGAGAACATACAAACTCCACATAGACAGTTACCCAAGCCAGGAATTGAACCCAGGTCCCTGGCACTGTGAGGCAGCTGTGCTAGCCACTGTGCCACCGTGCTGCCCCCAAGGGGACAGCTGAAGAGATAAGGGAATGGAATGGATTAATGTGATGAAAACTCATTTCCATGGAGAGTAATCAGTGATCTAGATTAGTTGGACTGAATGGGTTGTGTTCGGTATTGAAGCTTCTCTGTATGAAATCAGATTGTGATCCAGCTGTGTTTATTAAATTGTGTCACAAGATGGTGCTGTTGTATCAAATGTTCCAACAGACTGGGCATTAATCTTTATTCATTTATTGTTCATTCCTAGCTGCCTGTAAGAAGGTGAACTGCCTTCTTGAACCGCTGCAGTCCATCTGGTGTAGGAACTCCCATGATGCCGTTAGGAAGCGATTCCAGAATTTTGATCCAGTGAATGAATCGTGATTTATTTCCAATTCAGGGTGGTGAGTGACTTGAAGGAGAGCTTGCAGGCGATGGTGTTCCCATGTGTCTGCTGCCCCTGTCCTACGTTAGCAGAGGTTTCAGGTGAGGGAGGCGTTGCTGCAGAAATAACTCCTCCTGCTTTACTCTGATGCCCTTGGCCCATAATCATGTGTGTTTGTGCCGATTACAGAGGGGACATTGTGCCGCTATGTTCTCTCTCTCACTGGGCGTTACAGAGGGCACTAACAGACATGAGTGAACCAGAGTGACTTTTACAACAACAGACAGCCATCATTTGACTTTTAATTCCAGATTTCAGCTGAATTCAAATTTCACCATCCGCTGTGGTGGGATTTGAACCCAGGTCGCCAGAGCATTGCCCTGGGTCTCTGGATTGCTACCCACAAGGCTGGGAGGGTGAGCTGTGAGGAGGATGCAGAGATCCTTCAGTGTGATTTGGACAGGCTGAGTGAGTGGACAAATGGTTGGCAGATACTTTATAATTTGGATAAATGTGAGGGAGTAAAAACAAAGGCAGATTATTATCCGAATGGCTATAGATTGAAAGAAAGAAATACGCAGCGAGAGCTGGGTGTCCTTGTAAACCAGTCGGTGAAGGTAAGAAAGCAGATGGTGGTAAAGGCAATTGATATTTTCGCCTTCATAACGGGAGAATTCAGGTACAGGAGCAGGGAGATCTTGCTGCAATTACACAGGGGCCTTGGTGAGGCCATGCACAGAGTATTGTCTGCAGTTTGGGTCTCCTTTTCTGAGGAAGGATGTTCTTGCTCTCGAGGGAGTGCAGTGAAGGTTTACCAGGCTGATTCCGGGGATGTGGGACTGATGTACGAGGAGAGATTGACTACATCAGGATTGTTTTCACTGGAGTAGAGATAAATGAGGGAGAATCTCATAGAGATTTATAAAATTGGAACAGGATAGACAGAGTAAAAACAGGGAGGAAGTTCCTGATGGTGGGAGAGTCCAGAACCAGGGGTCACAGTCTGAGGATACAGCGTAGATTGTTTAGGACGGAGATGAGGATAAATTTCTTCACCCAGAGATGCTGAGCCTGTGGAATTCGCTATCACAGAAAGTAATCGAGGCCAAAACACTGAATGTTTTCAAGAAGCAGTTAGATGTAGCGCTTGGGGCGAAGGGGATCAAAGGGTATGGGGTGCAGTTGGGGTCAGACTATTGAGTTGGATGTTCAGCCATGATCAAAATGAATGGTGGAGCAGGCTCGAAGGGCAGAATGGCCTCCTATTTTCTATATTTCACTACACCACTGCCTGAGGTGAGGAGTAAGTTCCCAGGCAGCAAATGGCACAGCCACTAAGCATGGGTTAAAGTAAATCAGGATGCTCAAGTTGCCAGAATTGGAGAAGTGCAGAGATCGCAGTGTTGTGGACCAGGAGATGACAGAGATAAAGACAAAGAGAGATCATAGAGGAACCGACATTTACCTTCACCAATCTTTTTCTCTTCACATACTAAAATAAAATTTTACAGTCAGTTTCTTTGCTCCCTGCGAGCTTACACTCAGACTCTATTTTCCCCTTCTGAATCAATCCCTTAGTCCTCCTTTGCTGATTTTTAAACTGCTCCCAATCCTCAGTCTGCTGTTTCTGGCCAATCTGCATGTTTTTCCCTTGGATCTAATACTATCTCATTTCCCCGGTAAGCCATGGTTTGGCCACCTTTCCAGTTCTACTTTTGTTCCAGACAGGAATAAACAATTGTTGTAATTCACTTGTGCGCTCCTTGAACGTTTGTTATTGCCGATCCACCGTCATCCCGTTACGTAACATTTCCCAATCCGACACAGCCAGCTCACACCTCATATCATTGTTTCCTTTATTTAGATTCAGGACCTGGTTTCAGAATCAATGAGTCATTCTCCATCTTAATGAAGATTTCTGTCATATTTTCTCGCCCAACCCCTCGCACAAATAGATTGCCAACCAATCCTTTCTCATTACTCAGTCCAGAATGACCTGCGCTCTAGTTGGTTCCTCAGTGTATTGGTCCAGTAAACAATCCCGTATTCACTCCAGGAATTCCTGGTATTGTGACTAATTTGATTTAGAAACCGGAAGTAGGAGGAGGCCATTCAGCCCTTCAATCCTGCTCCACCATTCATTTAGAACATAAGAACATAAGAAATAGGAGCAGGAGTAGGCCATCTAGCCCTTCGAGCCTGCCCCGCCATTCAATAAGATCATGGCTGATCTGTCGTGGCTCAGTTCCACCTTCCCGCCCTCTCCCCATAACCCTTAATCCCTTCTCTTATCAAAAACCCATCAACCCGCTTCTTAAAAATATTTAGCGAGGCAGCCTCCACCACTTCAACGGGCAGAGAATTCCAGAGATTCACCACCCTTTGAGTGAAGAAGTTCCTCCTCAACTCTGTTCTAAACCGCCCCCCCCTTTATCTTGAGGCTGTGCCCCCTAGTCCTACTGTCCTTTCTGAGCGGGAAGAGTCTCTCCACCTCTATCCTATCCATCCCATTCATCATCTTATACGTCTCAATGAGATTTCCCCTCATTCTTCTAAACTCTAACGAGTACAAGCCTAGTTTATTCAGCCTCTCCTCATAGCTCAACCCCCTCAACTCTGGATTTAGATCATGGCTAATCATCAAATTCAATATCCTGACCCCCTCCTCCCCCCGTATCCCTCGATCCCTTTAGCCCCAAGAGTGAAATCTAATTCCTTCTTGAAATCAGACAACATTTTGGCCTCAACTACTTCCTGTGGGAGTGAATTCCACACATTCCCCACCCTCTGGGTGAAGAAATGTCTCCTCAGCTCAGTTCTGAAAGGTTTGCCCAATCTATACGCAAATAAAACTCACCAATAATTACAGGTGTTCATTTATCGTATCTCTAATTTCCTGTTTAATGTAATTTTCAAAATCGCCACCACGGTTTTGGGGGTCTTTAAAAAATTAAAGTTTATTTATTAGTCACAAGTAAGGCTTACATTAACACTGCAATGAAGTTACTGTGAAATTCCCCAAGTCACCGCAGCCCAGCACTTGTTCGGGTCAATGCATCTAACCAGCAGAAATGTTTTTTGCCACTCAGTTTTTCTCAGTCCTACCCATACAGACCCCTCGCTGTCAGGACACCTTTCCTCACTATGATGTTATTTTCCTCTTTATCCAACAACACACCATCACCTTTTCCTTTCAGTCTGCCCTTCCTAAATACTGAATATCCCCGCGTGCTCAGTCCCCATTCCTGGTCACCCTGCAGCCATGTCTCTGTAACCCCAACTCTCTCACACCCATTTAAATCTATTTGTGTGATTAATTGATCCACTTTATTGTGGATGCTCCATGCGTTAAGGCACAAAGCCTTCAGCCTTGTCTTTTTCACATTCCTGGTCCTTTTGCCACTATTTTTCACTGAGACCCTGTTTGAATCTGGTCCTTGGTTTCTCTGCCGATCATAAGAACATAAGAAATAGGAGCAGGAGTAGGCCATCTAGCCCTTCGAGCCTGCCCCGCTATTCAATAAGATAATGGCTGGTCTGAAGTGGATCAGTTCCACTTTCCCACTTTCTCCCCATAACCCTTAATTCCCTTGTCTATCAGAAACCTATCTACTCATGTCTTAAAAATATTTAGCGAGGCAGCCTCCACCACTTCAACGGGCAGAGAATTCCAGAGATTCACCACCCTTTGAGTGAAGAAGTTCCTCCTCAACTCTGCTCACTCTCTGTTCAAACTCTGATCACTTTTCTTATTCCACTTTGTCTTGGTTTTGGTCCTTGATTCCCCCTCTGCCTGACTCCTTGTATTGGTTCCCATCCCCCTGCCATTTTAGTTTAAACTTTCCCCAGTCACTCTGGCAAAGACCCCACTTTGGACATCAGTCCCAGTCCTGCCCAGGTGGAACCCGTCCAGTTTGTACTGGTCCCACCTACCCCAGAACCCATTCCGATGCCCCAGGAATCTGAAACCCTCCCCCTCACATCATCCCTTCAGTCATATATTCATCCTCTGTCTCCTGCTGTTTTGACTCTGACTAGGATGTTGCATTGGTGGTAATCCTGGGATCACTAACTTTGGCTCAGCTTTCTTCCTAACTCCCTGTATTCTGCTTTTGAACCTCATCCCATTTTTTAACCTATATCAGTGATACTCGTGTGTACCACAACCACTGGCTGTTCACCCTCCCCCTTGAGAATGTCCTATAGCCGCTGTGAGATATTCCTGACCTTGACCATCCTGGAGTCCTGTCTGTCGCCACAGAAATGCCTGTCTATTCCACTTATAATTGAATCCCCAATAACTATTGCTCTGGCACACTTTTTACCCCTCCCCTCTGCAACAGAACCAACCGTGGTGCAATGACTTTGGTCATTCCCCTCAACAGTATCCAAACTTGTATATCTGTTTTGCAGGGGAATGGCCAGAGGTGATGTCTGCCTTGTTCTCTTGCCCTGTTTGATGGTCACCCCTCTGCTTCCTGCCTGTGGAGTCTTAGTCAGGGGTAAGGCAGTTGATGTGGTGTATATGGATTTTAGCAAGGCGTTTGATAAGGTTCACCATGGTAGGCTTCTGCAGAAAATGCAGATGTATGGGATTGGGGGTGATCTAGGTAATTGGATCAGGAATTGGCTAGCAGATAGGAGACAGAGAGTGGTGGTTGATGGTAAATATTCGTCATGGAGTTCGGTTACGAGTGGTGTGCCTCAGGGATCTGTTTTGGGGCCACTGCTGTTTGTAATTTTTATTAATGATTTGGATGAGGGTATAGTTGGGTGGATTAGTAAGTTTGCTGATGACACCAAAGTCGGAGGTGTGGTAGATTGTGAGGAAGGGTGTCATAGTTTGCAGGATGACTTAGAAAGGTTGCAGAGCTGGGCTGCGAGGTGGCGGATGGAGTTTAATGTGGAGAAGTGTGAGGTAATTCATTTCGGTAGGAATAACAGATGTGTTGAGTATAGGGCTAACGGGAGGACTTTGAATAGTGTGGAGGAGCAGAGGGATCTAGGTGTATGTGTACATAGATCCCTGAAAGTTGGGAATCAAGTAGATAAGGTTGTTAAGAAGGCATACGGTGTCTTGGCGTTTATTGGTAGGGGGATTGAATTTAGGAGTCGCAGCGTCATGATGCAACTGTACACAACTCTGGTGCGGCCGCACTTGGAGTTTTGTGTGCAGTTCTGGTCCCCACATTACAGGAAGGATGTAGAGGCTTTGGAGAGAGTGCAGAGGAGGTTTACCAGGATGTTGCCTGGTATGGAGGGGAGATCCTATGAGGAGAGATTGAGAGATTTGGGGTTGTTTTCGCTGGAAAGAAGGCGGCTAAGAGGGGATCTCATTGAAACATATAAGATGATTAGAGGTTTAGACAGGGTAGATAGTGATAGCCTTTTTCCTAGGATGGAGAAAGCTAGCACGAGGGGGCACGATTTTAAATTAAGGGGGGGTAGTTATAGGACAGATGTCAGGGGTAAGTTCTTTACCCAGAGGGTGGTGAGGGACTGGAATGCCCTGCCAGCTGCAGTTGTAAATGCGCCTAGTTTGGGGGCGTTTAAGAGATCTGTGGATAGGTTTATGGATGAAAAGGGATTGGTTTAGGCTAGTGGGTCATTGTTTTGTAACTGGTCGGCGCAACATCGTGGGCCGAAGGGCCTGTTCTGCGCTGTAATGTTCTATGTTCTCTATACGTGCTATCCATGATACTCTCCATCTTGCTATGTCCTAAGCCATGGCTTCATCACCAAAACCTGGGCTTCCAGGAGCTGTAGCTGGAGGCACTTGCGGCATGCATGTTGGTCCTGGGCACTGGAAATGTTACTGGCTTCCCACATAGAGCAGGAGGAGCATACCACGCACTTGAGCTCCTTTACCATTACTCATCCTTTTGCATTCATCCTTCTGAAAGGTTTGAGTGGATCACTGTGAATCAGTAAGTGAATGGGCCACAGAAGATCAGTGAGTGGGTGAGTGAGTGGATCAATGCCGATCAGTAATTGAGTGGACTCCAGGAGACCAGTGAGTGGATGGAAAATCCCTGAGAAAAAAGAACCAGAAGCTGAGATAAAAATAGCTAGAAGAATAAAAGAATAAAGTGGAAACCTGTAAAAAAAAGAGAGAGAGAGAGAAAGCCAAGACCAAATATCTCAGGAAGAGAAAGAGACTGTAGGAAAAAACATGGAAAATGATGAATGAAAGTAATAAAAAACATCAAAGTCAGAGAGGGAGACGGGGAGAGAGAGTGAGGGAGGGAGAGAGAGAGTGAGAAAGAGAGTGAAAGCAGAAATATTGTAAAATTTTAATACATCATGTTTCATATCCTCTTAATAATCCCATCTGATCCCAGGATCAGGCCACATTGAAAAGCCAGCCCGATTGATGGATCAACTCCAAGCTCTGGGAATATGGGAACTCAATGCAGCTCCGCTGGACTGGAAGGCCCAGAGAGAGGAGGAAAATACCTGCCGGGAATGGGAAATGAGAGGGACGTTTGAAAAAGGTCCCAGAGTCCAGGGCACCACGATTGATGTGGCCTCAAACTCAGCACCGTTTGTTTGGACAGAGTTTGTGAAAGGAGATTCATGTTTAATGAAATCAAGCTGAGGTGAGGTTTGAGTAAGTCTCTGGCAGCCCTGAGAATGTGAGTTGACCCAGTTACACTCAGAGCAGCATTCCACCTGCAGGATCATGTTCAAAGCACACGGCCAGATTTCCACAAAATCTGCTGAGAATCACTTAACAAACAATCGTTTAAATAATGATCAAATGGCATTGACAAAGTGACTCACTCCTTCTGCTTGCTGGAAGCTATAGATATTCATGGTCAGGAGCTGTCTGCTGCAGACAAAAGGAACTTGTCCAGGAATTGCGTCATTTCTCAATTAAACAAAAGCAAAGCGGACAATGTTCCCTTGTGCATTCTCCATGGCAACGACTCGACCAATTAGAATCAATATGCCTAACAATCCGAACCCTTTCTGTTGGAGTAGAAGCTGTTTTTTTTTCAGATTAACATTCAATTTGAATTAAATCATTTCCACAGAATTCATCTTCCGGAGAGCACGTTCTTCCATCGCTCCTTACAACCTCAAATTAATGTCCCTAAACTAAATTCAGTCCGGATTCTGAGTGTCTGGATTGAATACTCCCTTCAAAAGTCTTCATGAATTAAATCAGCCTCAATTCACACATCGACAGGAACCCCAAATAAAATCCAGATCCCTCACACTGTCACTCAGTAATCACTCTACCCCCCCAGCACCCTGTGTTACTGACTGTATCTGTACTGATGTTAATCCAGCTCCCTCACACTGTCACTCAGTAACCCCTCTCTCCCCCCAGCACCCTGTGTTACTGACTGTATCTGTACTGATGTTAATCCAGCTCCCTCACACTGTCACTCAGTAACCCCTCTCTCCCCCCAGCACCCTGTGTTACTGACTGTATCTGTACTGATGTTAATCCAGCTCCCTCACTCTGTCACTCAGTAACCCCTCTCTCCCCCCCCCAGCACCCTGTGTTACTGACTGTATTGGTACTGATGTTAATCCAGCTCCCTCACACTGTCACTCAGTAACACCTCTCTTCCCCCCCCCAGCACCCTGTGTTACTGACTGTATCTGTACTGATGTTAATCCAGCTCCCTCACACTGTCACTCAGTAACCCCTCTCTCCCCCCAGCACCCTGTGTTACTGACTGTATCTGTACTGATGTTAATCCAGCTCCCTCACACTGTCATTCAGTAACCCCTCTCTCCCCCAGCACCCTGTGTTACTGACTGTATCGGTACTGATGTTAATCCAGCTCCCTCACACTGTCACTCAGTAACCCCTCTCTCCCCCCAGCACCCTGTGTTACTGACTGTATCTGTACTGATGTTAATCCAGCTCCCTCACACTGTCACTCAGTAACCCCTCTCCCCCCCCCCCCCCCCCAGCACCCTGTGTTACTGACTGTATCTGTACTGATGTTAATCCAGCTCCCTCACACTGTCACTCAGTAACCCCTCTCTCCCCCCCCAGCACCCTGTGTTACTGACTGTATCTGTACTGATGTTAATCCAGCTCCCTCACACTGTCACTCAGTAACCCCTCTCTCCCCCCCCAGCACCCTGTGTTACTGACTGTATCTGTACTGATGTTAATCCAGCTCCCTCACACTGTCACTCGGTAACCCCTCTCTCTCCCCCAGCACCCTGTGTTACTGACTGTATCTGTACTGATGTTAATCCAGCTCCCTCACACTGTCACTCAGTAACCCCTCTCCCCCCCCCCCCAGCACCCTGTGTTACTGACTGTATCTGTACTGATGTTAATCCAGCTCCCTCACACTGTCACTCAGTAACCCCTCTCTCCCCCCCCAGCACCCTGTGTTACTGACTGTATCTGTACTGATGTTAATCCAGCTCCCTCACACTGTCACTCAGTAACCCCTCTCTCTCCCCCAGCACCCTGTGTTACTGACTGTATCTGTACTGATGTTAATCCAGCTCCCTCACACTGTCACTCAGTAACACCTCTCTCCCCCCCCAGCACCCTGTGTTACTGACTGTATCGGTACTGATGTTAATCCAGCTCCCTCACACTGTCACTCAGTAACCCCTCTCTCCCCCCAGCACCCTGTGTTACTGACTGTATCTGTACTGATGTTAATCCAGCTCCCTCACACTGTCACTCAGTAACCCCTCTCCCCCCCCCCCCCCCACACCCTGTGTTACTGACTGTATCTGTACTGATGTTAATGCAGCTCCCTCACACAGTCACTCAGTAACCTCCCCCCCCCCCCCCCCAGCACCCTGTGTTACTGACTGTATCTGTACTGATGTTAATCCAGCTCCCTCACACTGTCACTCGGTAACCCCTCTCTCTCCCCCAGCACCCTGTGTTACTGACTGTATCTGTACTGATGTTAATCCAGCTCCCTCACACTGTCACTCGGTAACCCCTCTCTCTCCCCCCCAGCATCCTGTTACTGACTGTATCTGTACTGATGTTAATCCAGCTCCCTCACACTGTCACTCGGTAACCCCTCTCTCTCCCCCAGCACCCTGTGTTACTGACTGTATCTGTACTGATGTTAATCCAGCTCCCTCACAGTGTCACTCAGTAACCCCTCTCTCTCCCCCCAGCACCCTGTGTTACTGACTGTATCTGTACTGATGTTAATCCAGCTCCCTCACACTGTGACTCAGTAACCCGTCTCCCCCCCCAGCACCCTGTGTTACTGACTGTATCTGTACTGATCTTAATCCAGCTCCCTCACACTGTCACTCAGTAACCCCTCTCTCTCCCCCCAGCACCCTGTGTTACTGACTGTATCTGTACTGATGTTAATCCAGCTCCCTCACACTGTCACTCAGTAACCCCTCTCTCTCCCCCCCCAGCACCCTGTGTTACTGACTGTATCTGTACTGATGTTAATCCAGCTCCCTCACACTGTCACTCAGTAACCCCTCTCCCCCCAGCACCCTGTGTTACTGACTGTATCTGTACTGATGTTAATCCAGCTCCCTCACACTGTCACTCAGTAACCCCTCTCCCCCCCCAGCACCCTGTGTTACTGACTGTATCTGTACTGATGTTAATCCAGCTCCCTCACACTGTCACTCAGTAACCCCTCTCCCCCCAGCACCCTGTGTTACTGACTGTATCTGTACTGATGTTAATCCAGCTCCCTCACACTGTCACTCAGTAACCCCTCTCCCCCCAGCACCCTGTGTTACTGACTGTATCTGTACTGATGTTAATCCAGCTCCCTCACACTGTCACTCAGTAACCCCTCTCCCCCCAGCACCCTGTGTTACTGACTGTATCTGTACTGATGTTAATCCAGCTCCCTCACACTGTCACTCAGTAACCCCTCTCTCTCCCCCCAGCACCCTGTGTTACTGACTGTATCTGTACTGATGTTAATCCAGCTCCCTCACACTGTCACTCAGTAACCCCTCTCTCCCCCCCAGCACCCTGTGTTACTGACTGTATCTGTACTGATGTTAATCCAGCTCCCTCACATTGTCACTCAGTAACCCCTCTCCCCAACACCCTGTGTTACTGACTGTATCTGTACTGATGTTAATCCAGCTCCCTCACACTGTCACTCAGTAACCCCTCTCTCTCCCCCCAGCACCCTGTGTTACTGACTGTATCTGTACTGATGTTAATCCAGCTCCCTCACACTGTCACTCAGTAACCCCTCACTCTCCCCCCCCAGCACCCTGTGTTACTGACTGTATCTGTACTGATGTTAATCCAGCTCCCTCACACTGTCACTCAGTAACCCCTCTCCCCCCAGCACCCTGTGTTACTGACTGTATCTGTACTGATGTTAATCCAGCTCCCTCACACTGTCACTCAGTAACCCCTCTCCCCCCCCCAGCACCCTGTGTTACTGACTGTATCTGTACTGATGTTAATCCAGCTCCCTCACACTGTCACTCAGTAACCCCTCTCCCCCCAGCACCCTGTGTTACTGACTGTATCTGTACTGATGTTAATCCAGGTCCCTCACACTGTCACTCAGTAACCCCTCTCTCTCCCCCCAGCACACCTGTGTTACTGACTGTATCTGTACTGATGTTAATCCAGCTCCCTCACACTGTCACTCAGTAACCCCTCTCTCCCCCCCAGCACCCTGTGTTACTGACTGTATCTGTACTGATGTTAATCCAGCTCCCTCACACTGTCACTCAGTAACCCCTCTCCCCCAGCACCCTGTGTTACTGACTGTATCTGTACTGATGTTAATCCAGCTCCCTCACACTGTCACTCAGTAACCCCTCTCTCCCCCCAGCACCCTGTGTTACTGACTGTATCTGTACTGATGTTAATCCAGCTACCTCACACTGTCACTCAGTAACCCCTCTCCCCCCCCCCCCCCACACCCTGTGTTACTGACTGTATCTGTACTGATGTTAATCCAGCTCCCTCACACAGTCACTCAGTAACCTCCCCCCCCCTCCCCCAGCACCCTGTGTTACTGACTGTATCTGTACTGATGTTAATCCAGCTCCCTCACACTGTCACTCGGTAACCCCTCTCTCTCCCCCAGCACCCTGTGTTACTGACTGTATCTGTACTGATGTTAATCCAGCTCCCTCACACTGTCACTCGGTAACCCCTCTCTCTCCCCCCCAGCATCCTGTTACTGACTGTATCTGTACTAATGTTAATCCAGCTCCCTCACACTGTCACTCGGTAACCCCTCTCTCTCCCCCAGCACCCTGTGTTACTGACTGTATCTGTACTGATCTTAATCCAGCTCCCTCACACTGTCACTCAGTAACCCCTCTCTCTCCCCCCAGCACCCTGTGTTACTGACTGTATCTGTACTGATGTTAATCCAGCTCCCTCACACTGTCACTCAGTAACCCGTCTCCCCCCCAGCACCCTGTGTTACTGACTGTATCTGTACTGATGTTAATCCAGCTCCCTCACACTGTCACTCAGTAACCCCTCTCTCTCCCCCCAGCACCCTGTGTTACTGACTGTATCTGTACTGATGTTAATCCAGCTCCCTCACACTGTCACTCAGTAACCCCTCTCTCTCCCCCCAGCACCCTGTGTTACTGACTGTATCTGTACTGATGTTAATCCAGCTCCCTCACACTGTCACTCAGTAACCCCTCTCTCCCCCCCAGCACCCTGTGTTACTGACTGTATCTGTACTGATGTTAATCCAGCTTCCTCACACTGTCACTCAGTAACCCCTCTCCCCCCAACACCCTGTGTTACTGACTGTATCTGTACTGATGTTAATCCAGCTCCCTCACACTGTCACTCAGTAACCCCTCTCTCTCCCCCCAGCACCCTGTGTTACTGACTGTATCTGTACTGATGTTAATGCAGCTCCCTCACACTGTCACTCAGTAACCCCTCTCTCTCCCCCCCCAGCACCCTGTGTTACTGACTGTATCTGTACTGATGTTAATCCAGCTCCCTCACACTGTCACTCAGTAACCCCTCTCCCCCCAGCACCCTGTGTTACTGACTGTATCTGTACTGATGTTAATCCAGCTCCCTCACACTGTCACTCAGTAACCCCTCTCCCCCCCCCAGCACCCTGTGTTACTGACTGTATCTGTACTGATGTTAATCCAGCTCCCTCACACTGTCACTCAGTAACCCCTCTCCCCCCAGCACCCTGTGTTACTGACTGTATCTGTACTGATGTTAATCCAGGTCCCTCACACTGTCACTCAGTAACCCCTCTCTCTCCCCCCAGCACCCTGTGTTACTGACTGTATCTGTACTGATGTTAATCCAGCTCCCTCACACTGTCACTCAGTAACCCCTCTCTCCCCCCCAGCACCCTGTGTTACTGACTGTATCTGTACTGATGTTAATCCAGCTCCCTCACACTGTCACTCAGTAACCCCTCTCCCCCAGCACCCTGTGTTACTGACTGTATCTGTACTGATGTTAATCCAGCTCCCTCACACTGTCACTCAGTAACCCCTCTCTCCCCCCAGCACCCTGTGTTACTGACTGTATCTGTACTGATGTTAATCCAGCTCCCTCACACTGTCACTCAGTAACCCCTCTCCCCCCCCCCCCCCCCCACACCCTGTGTTACTGACTGTATCTGTACTGATGTTAATCCAGGTCCCTCACACAGTCACTCAGTAACCTCCCCCCCCCCCCCCCCCCCCAGCACCCTGTGTTACTGACTGTATCTGTACTGATGTTAATCCAGCTCCCTCACACTGTCACTCAGTAACCCCTCTCTCTCCCCCAGCACCCTGTGTTACTGACTGTATCTGTACTGATGTTAATCCAGCTCCCTCACACTGTCACTCGGTAACCCCTCTCTCTCCCCCCCAGCATCCTGTTACTGACTGTATCTGTACTAATGTTAATCCAGCTCCCTCACACTGTCACTCGGTAACCCCTCTCTCTCCCCCAGCACCCTGTGTTACTGACTGTATCTGTACTGATGTTAATCCAGCTCCCTCACACTGTCACTCAGTAACCCCTCTCTCTCCCCCCCAGCACCTTGTGTTACTGACTGTATCTGTACTGATGTTAATCCAGCTCCCTCACACTGTCACTCAGTAACCCGTCTCCCCCCCAGCACCCTGTGTTACTGACTGTATCTGTACTGATGTTAATCCAGCTCCCTCACACTGTCACTCAGTAACCCCTCTCTCTCCCCCCAGCACCCTGTGTTACTGACTGTATCTGTACTGATGTTAATCCAGCTCCCTCACACTGTCACTCAGTAACCCCTCCCTCTCCCCCCCCCAGCACCCTGTGTTACTGACTGTATCTGTACTGATGTTAATCCAGCTCCCTCACACTGTCACTCAGTAACCCCTCTCCCCCCAGCACCCTGTGTTACTGACTGTATCTGTACTGATGTTAATCCAGCTCCCTCACACTGTCACTCAGTAACCCCTCTCCCCCCAGCACCCTGTGTTACTGACTGTATCTGTACTGATGTTAATCCAGCTCCCTCACACTGTCACTCAGTAACCCCTCTCCCCCCAGCACCCTGTGTTACTGACTGTATCTGTACTGATGTTAATCCAGCTCCCTCACACTGTCACTCAGTAACCCCTCTCTCTCCCCCCAGCACCCTGTGTTACTGACTGTATCTGTACTGATGTTAATCCAGCTCCCTCACACTGTCACTCAGTAACCCCTCTCTCCCCCCCAGCACCCTGTGTTACTGACTGTATCTGTACTGATGTTAATCCAGCTCCCTCACACTGTCACTCAGTAACCCCTCTCCCCCAACACCCTGTGTTACTGACTGTATCTGTACTGATGTTAATCCAGCTCCCTCACACTGTCACTCAGTAACCCCTCTCTCTCCCCCCAGCACCCTGTGTTACTGACTGTATCTGTACTGATGTTAATCCAGCTCCCTCACACTGTCACTCAGTAACCCCTCTCTCTCCCCCCCCAGCACCCTGTGTTACTGACTGTATCTGTACTGATGTTAATCCAGCTCCCTCACACTGTCACTCAGTAACCCCTCTCCCCCCAGCACCCTGTGTTACTGACTGTATCTGTACTGATGTTAATCCAGCTCCCTCACACTGTCACTCAGTAACCCCTCTCCCCCCCCCAGCACCCTGTGTTACTGACTGTATCTGTACTGATGTTAATCCAGCTCCCTCACACTGTCACTCAGTAACCCCTCTCCCCCCAGCACCCTGTGTTACTGACTGTATCTGTACTGATGTTAATCCAGCTCCCTCACACTGTCACTCAGTAACCCCTCTCTCTCCCCCCAGCACCCTGTGTTACTGACTGTATCTGTACTGATGTTAATCCAGCTCCCTCACACTGTCACTCAGTAACCCCTCTCTCCCCCCCAGCACCCTGTGTTACTGACTGTATCTGTACTGATGTTAATCCAGCTCCCTCACACTGTCACTCAGTAACCCCTCTCCCCCAGCACCCTGTGTTACTGACTGTATCTGTACTGATGTTAATCCAGCTCCCTCACACTGTCACTCAGTAACCCCTCTCTCTCCCCCCCAGCACCCTGTGTTACTGACTGTATCTGTACTGATGTTAATCCAGCTCCCTCACACTGTCACTCAGTAACCCCTCTCCCCCCCCCAGCACCCTGTGTTACTGACTGTATCTGTACTGATGTTAATCCAGCTCCCTCACACTGTCACTGAATAACCCCTCTCTCCCCCCCAGCACCCTGTGTTACTGACTGTATCTGTACTGATGTTAATCCAGCTCCCTCACACTGTCACTCAGTAACCCCTCTCTCCCCCCAGCACCCTGTGTTACTGACTGTATCTGTACTGATGTTAATCCAGCTCCTTCACACAGTCACTCAGTAACCCCTCTCCCCCAGCACCCTGTGTTACTGACTGTATCTGTACTGATGTTAATCCAGCTCCCTCACACAGTCACTCAGTAACCCCTCTCCCCCAGCACCCTGTGTTACTGACTGTATCTGTACTGATGTTAATCCAGCTCCCTCACACTGTCACTCAGTAACCCCTCTCTCTCCCTGCCCAGCACCCTGTGTTACTGACTGTATCTGTACTGATGTTAATCCAGCTCCCTCACACTGTCACTCAGTAACCCCTCTCCCCCCAGCACCCTGTGTTATTGACTATTGTGGGCAATTTTTTCACACAGAGGGTGGTGAGTGTCTGGAACGAGCTGCCAGAGGTAGTAGTAGAGGTGGGTACAATTTTGTCTTTTAAAAAGTGTTTAGACAGTTATGTGGGTATGATGGGTATAGAGGGATACGGGCTAAATGCGGGCAATTGGGATTGGCTTAGGGGGTTTAAAAAAGGGCGGCATGGACAATTTTAGCCGAGGTAAACCTCTTTGGACCTGATTTTACTAAAAATCCGTGCCTGTTTTCGGGCTCAAAATGGCGGTAAATTTGGGCGTTGGGCCTGTAACGAGATCCACACCCGAAACCCAGCAAATCGCGCCTTTACCCACACCTGATCTGGGCGGGGATCTGGTCAGCGCTCCAATCAGGCGGCGCGTTGATGTAAACTCGTTAGTGCGTATTGAAATCGACTTCATGAAACCAACTCCACCCCAAACCCCACTTTACCCCAGATCCGGAACGGATAAAATCCAAATAAAAATAACAATCCAAAGTGGATTCCTGTTCTGCAGAGGAATCTCCGAAACCCATCCCCCTCAAACACCCTTCACAGACTCACCACCCCCCCCCACCTCCACCCACCCACTAACCACCCCAGCAGACGACACCTCCTCCCCCCCCGGCCATCAGACCCCCTCTGGGAGGCTGCTCCCCCCACCCCCGTGTTCTGGAACCCCGGGAGACTACCACACCTGGCAGACCCCCCTGCCAGTGGACCCCCCCCCCCAGGAGGCAGGCCCCCCCTCCCTCGGCAGAGCCCCCCCCCCCCTCGGCAGAGCCCCACCCCCCCCCCTCGGCAGAGCCCCCCCCCCCCCCAGGAGGCAGCCCCCCCCCCCCCCCCCCCCCCCAGGAGGCAGCCCCCTCCCCCAGGAGGCAGAGCCCCCCCCCCCCCCCCCCCCCCCGGCGCGCTCTGTTGTGCCGGACACGCTGTTTCAGAGTTTCTCAGCCCGGCCCACGGCACGGACCCGACCGGAGACGGCAAAACATGCACGGGCTCTGGGACGGGGAATCCCGGGTTCTGGGACGGGGAATCCCGGGCTCTGGGACGGGGAATCCCGGGCTCTGGGATGGGGAATCCCGGGCTCTGGGACGGGGAATCCCGGGCTCTGGGACGGGGAATCCCGGGCTCTGGGACGGGGAATCCCGGGCTCTGGGTCGGGGAATCCCGGGCTCTGGGACGGGGAATCCCGGGCTCTGGGACGGGGAATCCCGGGCTCTGGGTCGGGGAATCCCGGGCTCTGGGACGGGGAATCCCGGGCTCTGGGTCGGGGAATCCCGGGCTCTGGGACGGGGAATCCCGGGCTCTGGGTCGGGGAATCCCGGGCTCTGGGACGGGGAATCCCGGGCTCTGGGACGGGGAATCCCGGGCTCTGGGACGGGGAATCCCGGGCTCTGGGACGGGGAATCCCGGGCTCTGGGACGGGGAATTCCGGGCTCTGGGACGGGGAATCCCGGGCTCGGATCCGTTTCCCACCCGGATCCGGCACTCAGCCTCCGATTGGTAAAACCTGGTCCTTTGACTCACTGACAGGTTAATTTACTGAAAGATCCAATTTTGAGAGAGAGACAGGGATAGTGAGAGAGAGAGGGATAGTGAGAGAGAGAGGGATAGTGAGAGAGAGAGGGATAGTGAGAGAACACAGTGAGCACGTGA